>VJMH01005932.1:0-17663 GCA_009835185.1 Aphanomyces stellatus | reverse complement strand
GGAGAATGTAGTGATCCATCCGGATAGAGATACGTATATTAGTTGTCGTCTGGTCGTCTGCCATTAAGTCACGCTGACGCACCAGGTTGCGCAACTCATTGGGACTTTTCGAGATCACAGGAAACAACTTCCGTCGAGTGCACGCGTCGAGTGCACGCGTCGAGTGCACGTTTATATGAGATTTACTATACTTCAATGAAACACTTAGTTGTAGATAAGAGGTTCTAACATGTATTCATTCCACAATTTCCTCTGCAGTGTTACAACGTGGCCAAAATCGCACAAGAGTTCAACGTGGGTTATGTGCATGTTATGTGCGCCGACTTTTTCAAATTCAACAAGGGAACGTTCTGCCCATCTTCCGCGAACATTTCAAGAGCGTTGTGATTGCCAGCATGGGCTACGCCAAGGACATAGCCAACGCAGCGATTGCGCCGGTCAGGTTGACGCTGTCGCGTTTGGCACGTCGTTCTTGGCGAATCCGGATTTGCCAACTCGATTTGCCAAAAACGCTGAGTTGAATCAAGCGGACCCGCCAACGGAAAACGTTGGTAGGCCCAAGGGGTACACCGACTACCCCACGCTTGGATAAAGAGTATTTTGGAATTTAATTGCACGAGCAAACAGGAAAGATAAACAGTTGCTGCATATGTCAATCAAAATTGTTTGTCAATTCACATTCTATCTGATCTGGAACGATCAACAAGAAGTATAGGTTATCGATGGATATGACAAATCACAATCAAAGATCGTCAACACTTGACCTTGCGAGCAATGTTGGGGGCTATTGCAGATTACACCAGTACACACAACCAAAGTTGTGGTTAAACCCACAGAACCGCAAAAACTCTATCAAAGAAAACAATGATTAAACTAGATTAACCAACACGAGGTTGCGATCTCGTCTAAGCCATCATTGGGTAGTCGGTGTATCCCTTGGCACCGCCGACATAAAACGTCGTCGAGTCGGGTGTGGTGAGCTCGGCATTTGCTGCAAATCGCGCGGGCAAATCAGGATTCGCGAGAAAATCTAGCCCAAACGCGACCGCATCAATCTCCCCCGCGGCAATCGCAGCATTGGCTTCATCCTTGGAGTAATGCATGTTGGCAACGAGAACGTTCTTGAAATGTTCGCGGAACACGGGAAGAACGTTTCCCTTTTGCTCGTGCAGCTCGTCGCCGCGGACGACGTGGACATAGGCGAGGCTGAAGTCTTGGGCGATCTTGGCCACAGCCATGCTCAGCGCCATCGGGTCGTTGTCGTGCATGTCATTGTAGCCATTCAGAGGCGAAAACCGAATGCCAACTTTCTCAGCCCCCACAGCGGCCGTCACCGCCACCAGCAGTTCCCGCAAAAAACGGGTGCGCTTTTGAAGCGAGCCACCGTAACCATCCATTCGAGTGTTGGTACTCGAACGCAGAAACTGGTCGACCAAGAATCCGTTGGCGCCGTGGATTTCGACACCGTCAAAGCCAGCGACTTCAACGGCGTTTTTGGCCGCAGTCGCAAATGACTGGATGATTGTAGGGATTTCATCAGTGCCAAGGGCTCGGGGTACAACATGGGGTACTTTGCCATGACTCGTGTGGGCCTCGCCATCGATCGCGATGGCCGACGCTGAGACCGCCTCCGCGCCATCGTTCAAAGCCGGGTGCGCGGCGCGGCCCGCGTGCCAGATTTGGCACACCATTTTACCCCCCTTGGCATGCACGGCGTCTGTGATGGCCTTCCATGCCTCGATTTGTGCTGGTGTGTACAGCCCTGGCTCGCCGGAATACGCCGACGTCTTGGGGGCAACCATCGAGCACTCGGAGATGATCAAGCCCGCCGTCGCGCGTTGGGTATAGTAGTCCTTGACGAGGGCGTTGGGGGTGTGGGTTGGACCATTGCGGCAGCGTGTCAGCGGCGCCAGAAAAATCCGATTGGTCAACTCAGTCGAGCCAAGCGTAAGGGGGGAAAAGAGGGAGGGCATTGCTTTTGGTGGCGCGAAGTGAATTTCGAAAATGAGAGTGAGGTGAAGTCAACAACACGACTGAGGTCATTTTGTTAGCCAAGCATGTCTTGAGTCCAACTTTACACAATTGGGGGGGGGGGGGGGAAGGCATTTCTATTTTAGCCTTTTTTGGTGTCTCAGACTGCCAAGCAGTTTTCTCCAGCAAGGGGTTGGTTGCGACACAGGGTATACAAAAACACGAGTATCCGTTTGTACCCAGTAGAAGGTCGTTCTATTGCGTTGGCGAATGAATACGGTTACTTCGTGAAGAACACGAGCTCCTCATCCACGATATGCCACATATGCTTCAGTGTATTTTTCACGTCTCCAAGTCATACTTGGAAACTCCATGATTTCAACCCCAGCGATTTCGAACAGAATATCAAACGTCAAATCGCCCAACAAAGTTCTCAAAATCGGTACTATAGTATTTTACTACGTTGTATTTGTTCAAAAATAATGATCACGAATGAAAATAATACAGTACCAAGGTCAAATCATGACCAGGACCAAACAGTGGTGGGAAGCAGTTCGTTCAGAGAACACAAAAGAACACAGCATTCTCGGAGAAGGAACTTCTATGGAGTCGATGGGGCAAAACTTGAATGGTGTATAATGTGTCGATAGAAGTTACTTCTATCCAAATGAACATCACTCGAGGATACATAGACAACTTGGCCCTCAAATTTGCCTCATTGGGCAAAGGCATTCTTTCCTCAAACGAGGGTCACTGCCTCCGCCGGCGGTTGGTTCCAATTGTCGGAGTCATAAGAATGACATAACCGTATTCGACTTCATTGTTCGTGGTGGGCGATGGGTATATATATCGCGCTAGGTTGGTCCGCAGTGGGATCAGTGCTCGAATATGGAAAAGAACACTTACGTAAACTATCAATTTAAGGTCTTCTGGACAATTTAAGGTCCTCCGGCTAAGCCAATCAGATGACGAAACATCCATTTTTTAACCAAAACCTTCAATTTCATACGTTTATGATACACTAAAATCAAGTCAAAATTTGAGACCTCAAATATGCACCTAAAATTTGGAGCTTTTTCTGACTTTAGAGAAGCTTCCCAGATTTGATTATCCCTCAAAATCAATGATTCCACACTCTTTCGGTAGGTAAATGTGAATTTCCTCTTCGCGAATCAAGTTTAAGAGTTGAGAATTTCCCCAGAAACGCGAGTTTAGCCAAACCGCCTCGAAAATAGAGATCTTGAATTGGTCGTTTACGTTATTTTAAAATATATGGTCTTTTCCATAATTTGTCTAATCAGATGTATTTTCGTTCTATTTTGACCCATTAGATTACATTTTTCACTGGATTGGGCAAACAGTTCCTGTTTTGATGCCATAAATATTTTGCAGTTGCTTTTGGCACTTGTGTGGTCAAAGCCACGATCACGATATAGTTGAGCAAGTGATCAAACTTGTTTGGCTTGCGCGAGGTCAAAGCGTAGTTACGTGCCAAACACGTGTGTTTGCTCAGCTTTGAGTCCACGAACCTGGTCGTCTGTGGTATCCATGAGTGTTGCGCCCCCCGCAATTTGGTCACACAATCTCGACAGTATGAATCTTACGAGTTAGCACACTCGAATAGCCACCGCCAACACTGCGTGCGTGCGCCTCATATGTTGTTGATCCTTCAAATGTCGAGAGGGTTCCAGTCACCAGCAGTCTATTGGTTCACAACGCATCAACGAGAACATTAGTTTAACTTTGGGAGAGCGTATTGCTTTGTTCCAACTTGCTGCCACCGTGGTGCACTAGGCCTACATTGTAATAGATCAATTTATAGTCGTCATTTCGGAACCTGGTCAGCGGATCGTTCAAACCCTTTTTTCACTCTGAATCGTATGCTCCTTGTCGAGAAACACGAGCTATCGACTCCAAATGGAAACATGGACGGGGGCATGGTGTTATGACTTTTGTTGCCACCTTCAAAGTTGAAAACTATTGGACAAAACCGAGCTTGTGAAATCGAAACGACGTCAAAGTTTGCAACTTCAACCCCATTTAAATGGTGGGAAATTCCAAGGAAAGGGGAAAAAGTGTTTTGCTTGGCAGCTTCCCATCCTCCCATTGGACAGATAATTTCTTCCTGTGGTTTGATTGGCAAGGCGATTGGGAAATAAATTCGGCAAGTCGACTCGATCTGGAGGTAAAACTCCTCTTTCGAATCGAATATGTCGATTCAATTACTTGGAAAATGGTTGTTTTAGTTCATCCCTTGTCTAAATCCATCGTCCGTTGAGATGGCGACGGCGCCGTACAAGTCACTTCGAGCCCCAAAGGTCGTATTCGAATCAAAAGCCACGGCATCCACCAAGCGCCGGCGGATCGCTTCGTTGGCTTCGTCGGTCGTGTAGCCCATGTCCCCTACGAGCGTATTTCGAAACGTCGCACGAAAGATCGCGACAAATTCATCTGATGCAAAGACATCGCCGTGGACGAGGTGCACGTAGGCGACTTTGGCTTCTTGGGCAACTTTGGCCACGTCTTGACAGAGAGTATCGGGGTCGCTGCTTTCGCTCGAGTAGTTACTGAGGGGTGAGAACCGCAGACCAAGTCGATCGCCTCCGATCGCATCGGCTACCGCCGCCACGACGTGTTGAAGTTCGTGGAGTGGGTGTTTCGGAGTTTCGGGGTTACGGGGTTGGAGAGATTCCCTTCGCCCGTCGATCAAACACCCGTTGGCCGCGTACACTTCAATGCCATCGACGCACGCGTCGTCGACGAAACGCGTTGCGATCGACACGTACGCCTGGGTTACGTCTTGAGATGACGTGGCGGCGTGTGAGAGCTGGAGGACGATCTTGCCGCCTTGGGCATGGACAGCCTCGGCCACACGCCGCCACGCAACGAGGTGCTCGTCGAGATCACAGTGGCGACGAACGTCGATGCAGGGAGTGACGACGAGGCCGGCGGTCGCGGCTTGCTGGGCGTGCATCTGAGCGACGACGGACGTCGGCATCGCGGCAGTGGCGCGAGTGAGCGGAGTGCGTACGATTCGGTTGGTGAGGAGCATGGCCCCAACTCGTAGAGGTGTGAAGATAGATGGGAGCATGAAAGTGTTGGGGTCAATTTGAAGAGTGTGTCATGAAGAGGGGCAAGCTCCGTCCGATTTCTCGAATCGCTGTGGGGTTGAAGATCTGTTTCTTTGAACGGTGGGATTTGACGCCTTGTCCAGACTCGTCGGACAGGTATAAACGCGTTATTGTTGCGGACGAACCTTGAAGGCAGAGAAAATCATTTGAAAAGACGCCATGGAGAGACACTGCACTCGATCCATCTCTTCATCAAACCACCCACCAAGAAAAAATGGTTCAATGTGAATGTTGGTCATCATTTGAACTGGGTGCAACTTGCACATAAATGGGGCAGGGCATCCGGATAACTCGACTCGTCCTGCGTGCACTGAGCCTCACACACTTTGGATCGCGGCCCACACTCGCGTCGTTGCCTTTGGTTCCCTCAAGGCGCTCCACTCGTCCGCGAGGTCCTCCACTTCGCGCCGTCCCTCGTGTCTCTGTCCACTCGGTGTCGTTATCCGGATGATGTTTCCAAATACCGACCAATCAACATCGTCGTTGCGAGGCCCAAGCGTCACGGACAAAAAAGAGCCACACAGGTCGGACACTCATCGCGATCCCCATTTCCCATTTTTCGGCATTCCATGAGTACTGCCGCCGCCCTGACAAGTCTCTTCTCACCCCTCCGTGTTGGGCCCATGCACCTCACCAACCGAATCTTTCGCACCCCGCTCACCCGCAGCACCGGCCCCGCCCTGCCCACCGCACGCTTTGCCGAGGTCTGCGCCGCACGCGCCGCGACCGCGGGCCTCCTCGTCGCTGACGGCATCGACGTCGTCCACATGGACGCGACGTACGTGGCAGCCTGGCAGCGCGTCGCCGACGCCGTCCATGCGCGCGGCGGCCACCTCGTCCTGCAACTGTCGCATGTCGTGGGGCCTCGTAGCCTGCCACACCTCATCGACGCGTATGCGACGGCGGCACGAATGTTCGTGGAACGTGCGGGCATCGACGCAATTGAGCTGTACGCGGCCAACGGGTGCCTCGTCGATGAAGACGAACGCCACTGCCCAACCACCCTGCGCCAGGTGGCGGCTGACCACCGCACGCATGTCTTGAAGGACGTCGTTGCCGCCGTCACCGATGCCGTCGGCGGCGGCAACCGCGTCGGCATCCGCTTCTCGCCACTGAGTCTCGTGACCCAGCCGCACGACTGCGACGCCACCATGCTCTGTCAAGATGTGGCCCGCACCGCCCAAGCAGCCAACCTCGCCTATGTGCATTTGATGCATGCAGACGTGTTTGAAGAGCCCCTCGTGTCGCTTTTTCGCTCGCAGTTTCAGAATGTGCTGGTCGGTGACTGTGGCTACACGCATGACGAAGCCAACGATGCGATTCACAAGCACTTGGTCGATGCCGTCGCGTTTGATTCAGCCGTGATGGGCGACGCGAGTCTCGTGGGTTCGGTTGGCGTTGATCATGTCCAAGAGGAATCGATGTCCTTGCCACACTAACACAATGGGAATACACTCACAAGCACACAAATGTATGGCGTAAGAATATACACCATAGTTGTCGAAACAATGACAAGCCGGTGTGACCGACGACAGAGCATCCACCAACCACAAAATGGCGCCCACTCGAGCGAAGGTCGTGGCGTGTAAGATTATGTTGGAGCGACTGCCTTGGCGACGAATGAATTGTTCGATTGAAAAAGGGGGGTTGAGTTCGTCCAAGGCTGGCACTTGCGCCGTGCCACTCCCGTTTAAGAAGTTGATCATGTTTTGTGCAAATCACGTATGGGTCACCCATACCCTGCATCCGCTCAGATGACGATGTTGGAGTCCTACCAACAGATAGATCGATATTCATTGAACTGTTATTAAGTGTCGCATCTAATGAGACGATCGTGGCGTCCAATTCACCACGAGTCCACCGACATGGACAATATCGGTTGGAAGAGCTTCGTTTACTCTGTGCTTTGGGACCACATTCCCCGCGGGGTCGGTACCTCAGGTTGTGGGGAACTCATCTGAGAGACCCAGAGGGGTGCCACTTGAATTTGTTCGAGAAAGACATCGATAGCACGTTTCATGCGGGGGTTTGTCCCTGATGGCGGTGGCAGCGGCGGGGGAGGGACGACAGAGGAGGGCGTTGGTGATGGTATCTGCGCTTCCATTTGCCGGGCGACTACCCACTGTAGCTCGTGTGCACGCAAGAGCTGGCCCCGCGCGGCGGCTTCGGCGTCGGCAGCATGCGAGCTTTCACTGGCCTGCGAGGCAAGGAGGGCCGCGACCGCGCGCAGCTGGTCCTCGCCCATCTGCGAGCGAACATGACTCCAATCGTCGTCAAAATGACGCATGTTGGCTTCTTGCTGGGCTGCGAGCGCCGTCCACGTCGTGGGCGACGACGCAGGGAATGTTGACATATTCGCGAAAAAAAGTGATTGATTATATTGGAAAATAAAAATGGGACGGGGCGCGTCGGCGTCAAGATTACGAGGCGAGATGACGGGGCAGCCTACAGCCTACGGCACATCGTCGGGGAATTGTAAGGTGGCGGCCGTGGCCCAAAGGGGCACGACGTGCACGTGGTCGAGAAAGTCATCGACGGCGCGCTTGACTTGTTGGGAGTGTCTTAAAGTTGATGGCGTCAAGGGGGGCGGTGGCCAGGGTTGGGCCAATTGACAGGCGGCCGCTCGCTGTTGTGCGTGCGCATGCAAGAGCCCCCCCCACGCGGTCGCTTCCAAGTTGACGGCAGTGAAGCTTGTCATGGCATGCATCGCATGGAGGGACGTGATGGCGCGGGTCTGTTGGTCACCCAAATGCTGTCGATAGTCACTCCATTCGGCGTCAAAGTGGCGCAGATCGGCTGCTTGTTGGGCTTCAAGCGCGAGCCATACAAGACGAGATGGGGCGGCGGCGGGCATCGAATTGCGGCGCAACCGAGCAATGACTTGGGGCAGGGACGTGGAACCCCCCAGTATGCAATGCAGGCGGTGCCCGAATGGCGAGCGACGAGACTCCTCGTTTTGTGAATTTGTACGAAAGGACCCGGGGGTTGTAAGGCTTGCGCTATGTGTGTTAACAAAACGAGACGATGGGGCATTCGAAACACCGCGCCATAAACATGCAACACAGAAACGGAAACGGGATTTGGGAGGTGAACACCTGACGTGATCGTTGGTGTCGGGCTTGCCTCGTATAGTCAATGCACCGTTTACAAGGCCACAACGCAACCTGGGAGCATCATGGGCAATACCCAAACGCAGGTCCACGTAGAACACTGGAGCAATCGCTCTTGGTGTCGATCGCCCCAAGTACCAACAGGTATCCGAGATGACAAGCCACATTCGCTGTTTGTGCTTTGTGCGATCGGAGGAGTTAAGACACAGACAATTGCAATAATGAAATGTCCTATTGGCGTCGTTGACAGTAGTTTATACTCGTATACGTCAAGGAAGACGACCGGGGTTGATGGAAGGGCGGGTTTATGATGTGTCATCGAGGGTGCGCTTGACCTTGTGGGGGTCTTCCCCCGATGCTGGGGGCGGCGGAGTCGATCGACGGGCGGCCGTCCGCTGCTGCTCGTATGCATACAAAAGCTCCCCCCGCGCGGCCGCTTCCAAGTGGGCGGCGTTGGCGCTGGCCATGGCATGCATCGCATGGAGGGACGCGATAGCGCGGGTGTGCTGGTCGCTCAAATGCTCTCGGAATTGGCTCCATTCGGCGTCAAAGTGGCGTAGATCGGCCGCCTGTTGGGCTTCAAGCGCAAGTCTCTCTTGCGACGTCGGGGTCATCGACAGCAAGGCAACAGAACAATGATGCAAATGGGAAGGGGGGGCAATGATGGGATATACCGGCGATTGGACACCTTTTGTTACAGGGGTCGACACAGATGGTTCAAATAACGCACTAAGAGGGACTTGTTTTGTGAACTCGATCTGCAAATCAGATATATATTTATGGGTCTGAGAGGTGAACACTAACAAAACGAGACGCCGTCTCTTGAACTTGAGCATTGCCGTTTGAAACCACACAATGCGACTGCTCCCATGCGATTGGGAAAATGTCATTTTCGACTGAAAGTATTTGAAGAGTCACACTTTCGCTCGCAGTTTAAGAATGTTTTGGTCGGTGACTGCCGCTACACGCGAAGCCAACGATGCGAAGCACAAACCCTTGGTCGCGTTTGATTTAGCCATGATGGGCGACGCGAGTCTCGTGGATGTACCGAGCGCTGGCGTCGAGCACTGCGTTCATCATCAACGGCAGTAGCGCTTGACGATGATGATGGGGTCACAAAGCCTTTATAATTAGATGGATTCGTGTACATAGAAGTCACATCAAAACATGCGACGACCGTGGCGAGTTGCGTCCAAGATAAGTTTGTCGACATTGGGACGATTCTTGTTTACTCGGTGCGTTGGGGTGATCGAGTTGAGGGCCCTTGCGGAGGCGGTGGGAGATTGCCGGGTTGTGTCTGCGAGGTCCAGAGGGGCGCGACTTGCACTTGGTCGAGGAAGACATCGACGGCGCGCTTGACGTGGTTCGGGTCTGTCCCCGATGACGACGACGGTGGTGGCGGGACAACCGAGGTCGATGGTGGCTGGGCGACCACCCATTGCTCTTCGTGCGCGCGCAAGAGCTCGTCCTGCGCGGCGGCTTCGGCGGCGGCGGTATATACATTTGCCACATTCGTCTTCAAGGCATGAAGAGATGCCATGGCGCGGATTTGAAAGCCTCCAATCGTCGTCAAAATGACGCATGTTGGTCGCTTGCTGGGCTTCGAGCGGGGACACTCGGGTCGCCATCGATAAGTGGGCACAATAAAAATGGGACGGGGCGCGGCCACTCAACACACAGTGTTTGTTGTCATAGAACACTTTTTATTGATTACGAGTCGAGATGACGGGGGTACTTGACGGATGCGTCGCCGTCGGGCGATTGTAAGCCGACTGCTACGGGCCAGAGGGGCGCGATGTGCACGTGGTCAAGGAACCCATCCACGGCGCGCTTGACTTGGTGGGGGTCTCCCCCCGACGATGAGGGGACCACTGTGGGTGATGGCTGGGCCCATCGACGAGCGGCCGCCCGCTGCTGCTCGTGCACGTGCAAAAGGTCCCCTCGCGCGGTCGCTTCCAAGTTGGCGGCGTTGGCGCTGGCCACGGCATGCATTGCATGGAGAGACGCAACCTCGCGGGTCTGCTGGTTGCCCAAATGCACACGGAATCGACTCCATTCGTCGTCAAAGAGGCGCAGGTCGGCGGCTTGTTGGGCTTCGAGTGCGAGCCACACAAGAGGAGAGAGTGGCATGATGCGACAACAAGTACGGACATAAATGGGAGGGGGCGTTTATGATGTGGAACCCCCGGCTCAAGTGGTCACGTTTTGTTACAGGGATTCGATGCAGTGCTCAAATGGCGCGCGAATGTAGGTCTCGTTTTGTGAAAGTTTGCTCCGCATCTCGAGCCGGAATAACGCAAATGCAACCGATTGACCAAAGCATCGATAATTCCAGAGTATTTGATTGTAAAATTGTATTTGTCATCACTTGACCAATTAAAATTCGTGCCGAGTGACGAGAAATCGATGGTTTGCTTCAAATTGGACAATACTAGTACATGCCGGCTGACGGAGCTGAGAGGAACTGAGTTGCCGTAATAGTCTACAAACCATCAAAGCAGATCCTGCGCAGCACTCGAAAAGACTACCATGCGGAGGGCCGTAGCGAAGATGTATCATATGTCACAGGCCTCATCCCGGTACCACATGAACTTGGTCGAGTAAGACACCGCCGGCGTGTTTCACGTGGTGGGGGGATTTTCGAGGGCGGCGGTGTCTGCGCTTCCATTTGCCGCGCGACCACCCCCTTCTGCTCGTGTGCACACAAGAGCTGGCCCCGCGCGGCAGCGTCGGCGGCATGGGAGGCCTGCGAGGCACGGAGGGCCGCGACCGCGTGCGGGTAAAAATGGGACGGGGCGCGTCGGCATGTAAAATGTTTAGCCCGCGTATAAAGATTACGAGGCGAGATGACGGGGTAGACTACTGCAGGAGGGATTACGGCATGTTGTCTGGCAATTGTAAGCCGGTGGGACGACCGGTGGCCAAGGGCCAGAGGGGCACGACGTGCACGTGGTCAAGGAACCCATCGACGGCGCGCTTGACTTGTTGCGGATCTCCTCCCCAGGGCGATGTCGCTGGGGGGGGCAAGGCAGGCGGTGGCCAGGGCTGAGCCAAACGTCGGGCGGCCTCCCGTTGCTGCTCGTGTGCGTGCAAAAGCTCACCCCGCGCGGTCGCTTCCAAGTTGGCGGCGGTGGAGCTTGCCTTGGCATGCATCGCATGGAGGGACGCGACGGCGCGGGTCTGTTGGTTGCCCAATTGGACGCGAAATTGACTCCATTCGGCGTCAAATTGGCGCAGGTCGGCGGCCTGTTGGGCTTCAAGTGCAAGTCTCTCGGGTGAAGTTGGGGCGGCGCAGGCCATCGAATTGCGAGACTGGGACTGTGTGAACCCCTGCGAGTTTGTATTGATGGGGGTCGAACACCACACCTCGTTTTGTTAAGCCGAACGAACCAGCTCTTTGTTTTAGTTCTCTGGACTAACAAAATGATACTAGAACGCGGCATAAACATGCGGCATGACAACGGCAATTGGATTTGAGAGGTCATTGTGACGTGATCAATGTCGTCTTGCAAAGGCACCCTGGAATGTCAACGTGACGTGATCGGGTCTCCCCCATCCACCTCGCCTCGTAAATCAAAATTTTGAGTCTGCATTGCGACGACACACCGAAACCTTGGACCAGAAGACAAAATCCTCCGGAGTGTGGCATCAACAAAATGGCATAAAATTGCGAAAATATCGTCGTTATTCGGACAATATCGAAGTATTTGTATGAATAATTGTAACCAATCAGGTGCCCACTAGATCGTTTACAACCAATAGAAGTGGAATAATCTACTTTTTTAACCAATGACATCGAAGATTATAAAAATAGGTCACTTCCGACAAGTTTCGACATATTTTGTCGGAACCACGAGTAAAATACATATATGGGTATACAAATTTCAAGTTTATCCATATGTTCCGTTATATTTCCACACGTTCCGCCATTGACTGTATAAACATATATACCACTACTACCTCTGTTTCATAATACTGTGTGCATTTGACATTTCGGCGACCCCCAAAAATCATATTTCGACCAAAGTAAATGGGACTTATCGTGATTGAAAGAGAATTGAAAAAGAGAGGTTACGCTCATTGGTTGCAAGGCGCGAAAGGTCGATTTTGAAGTCGAAAATTGACATCGTCTTAACGCCATCCGAATAAAAATATAAAATATTTATTCTTTGTTTCAAAAATACAGGGCCTGGGTAGCGCCTTCGACATATTTTCGAATTTGCCGCCATGGAAGAACCTTTCATTCGCTTTGGACGAGAACTCACGCCAACCGAGAAGATGGCCATCGTAACAATGCTCCAAAACACGTTGCGAGACGGTAAGTTGCCCTACGGCACGATCCAAAGCACATCTGTCGTCTTCAAGGTGCACCGCAACACCGTCGCCAAGCTGTGGATTTCGTACAAGCAAGGCTCCATCGCTACGAAGAAGACGGGGCGCGTCGGTCCGAAACAACGGTACTCCAAGGATGAAATTGTCTCCCTTGTTCAAGACGTGCCCCAACGCAAACGGTCGACCATGCGCGACGTCGCCGAGGCCACCGGAATCTCACCTGCCATGGTCTGTCGGTCCCTCAAGACGGGTGTCTTGCAATGCCGCACCTCAAGCCTCAAGCTACTCTTGACCGACCCGAACAAGATGGAGCGCATCGTTTACTGCCTGGCGCACGTCCGGCGCGAAGCGCCGGACGTCGGCGAAGCCGACGCCGGCTCACGCGGCCGTACCGCTCGCCGAGCCACGGCGCACAAGCAAGTCCAAGTGTTTCATTCCGACGAAGGTCTACAAGAATTCGAATTTTCAAGTATGTGGGATGTCGTTCATCTCGATGAAAAGTGGTTCAACGCCGACAAGGACCGCGGTCTACATTGCCCCTGGTGAGCACGTGCCACAGCGCACAAGCAAGTCCAAGTGTTTCATTCCGAAGGTCATGTTCCTGGCTGCCGTGGCTCGCCCGCGTGACGGCTTCAATGGCAAGATTGGCATGTGGCCGTTTGTTCGACAGTCTCCTGCCGTCCGAAGCTCACGGCACCTGCCCGCGGGTACAATGCAAACAATATTGATCAATGAGGACGCTGAAGTATACCAACGGTTTGTCCTCAATCTTGTTATTCCCGCTATCAAGACCAACTTTCCGAGCGCGAACAAGATGGTTGTCCTCCAACAGGACAATGCGACGCCCCATCGCTCCATCAACAATGCTGTGCTGTCTGCCGTTTCGACGGACGGCTGGACCTTCGTCGTTGGTCACCAGCCGCCCAACAGCCCCGACTTGAACGTCTTGGACCTCGGCTTTTTTGCCTCCATTCAAGCGCTACAGTACAAGGTGGTGAGTCGTTCAATTGATGATGTTTTTCATGCCACATTGATGGCCTTCGACATGCTTGATGTTGAGAAGTTGGAGGATATATTTCTCACCTTGCAGGATGTGATGAAGTTGGTTTTGAAACATCGCGGTGGCAACTTCTTCAAATTGCCGCATTTGAAGAAGGATGCCTTGAGACGCGCCGGCACCCTCATGGCGAATGTCACTTGCCCGGTCTCCATTGTTCGTGAAGCGGAACTTGCACTCGTGCAGAACGGTGTGATTTATAACCAATAGAATCTCTGTATTTCGTTCTTATCCAATCATGTTAAAGTACACACAGTAATACGATGAAAATGATATCTGAAATGCACACAGTATTATGAAACAGAGGTAGTATAAAATATCAGAGGACACGAAACGTTATGCAAACGGGTTTGCATAACGTTTCGTGTCCTCTGATATTTAACACCGCACACCGCGCGGGGGGAGATGAGCAGTGAAGACTTAAAACCAGAGAACTCCTCCAAAAGTGCCTCGATTCTCTTTTTACGGGCGAATTTGCTTTGCATCTGGCATTTCGCCGGAAATCGAATGGCGAATTGATATCAAAGAACTCAGTCAATGGGTACTTTCGCCACGTGCGAATATGGATTATGGATTTGCGCCCACGGTTGCGGCCGCTGGTCGATGCAAAGTTATTGAAAATGGGTAATGCACTGGACAAGTACTGCATGAAAAGATTGTCTGGTGATTTCGTCAGGAAGGCAAATGTATGCAAAAAGTAGGATCTATGGCCCATGGTTGGTTACTTTATCATACTTCTACAGTCGAACGCGACTATCAAGACGCTACCCTCATGATACTAATGTGGTACCTCTTTGGACGCGCGTCCGATTTGACTCATTTCAACAAGTCGAACTTGTCGATATGTTCCTGGAATCTTGTTTTTTCCTGCTGAAAACGTCAGACGAGCAGGGTTTAACATTGTTTCCCGACGACGACTATCTATCCAATCCTGGCCATCGCAGTTGTTGTTGTTGTCCAGAAGATCCCATCACTAGCTCTGCTTTCTAACCTTCCACGCCCGACGGTTGCCGAAATCGCTGCAATTGGGAACCCTGTGTCATTAATTGATATTTTCGATGGCTGTCCATCGCCGGCCGACGCTGATGTCGACGAAGCTGGTGATGAAGGCGCCGAAGATGGCGACTTTGGCGACGATCATACAAATATAAAATTGCTCCTGAAAAGATCGTGAAAGCATCGGGGATACACAACTACACAAACCAAGTGGGTGTGGATCAAGCGTTGAACTCTCATTCATTCCGATGCGGAGGGGCACAGCATACCAACGCAGACCCAGGGCTAAGCCCTCTATGTATCTTCAACCGCGGTGCATGGGGCATGACATCAACAAACAAAGCATTTACAAATGTCTTCAACACTACAAATGAAGATCAAAAAGTGTCTAAAGTATTGGGTGGTTGGACGTCAACCACTTCCGTGATCGTACCCACTGGCAAAATTGACACAAGAAAGCAGACATAAAGCGCCTTGTCCAAGATGTGCGCTTGTTTCTTTCTACAGGATACGCGCTCAACACAACCACTGAGTCATACCGTGACGAGGTTTTGACGTACGGTTCACATGCTGAGCAGTGTGTTCTTAAGTTCCTTCGCCAGCGCGGCATTGTCATCCATGGTGCTGTCTCGGTACTCAAGGCACTGACCTCGTTTCACAAGCAAGGTGCCCTCAATGATGTCATTCGTCTATGCAACAAAAAAGTTCAAAATAGCACAATTCACGATCCATCACCTTGTGGTTTCTTGGAGAAAGCATAAAAGCGATAATGTGTACTGTATGTGCATCTGCAATCTTGCAGGATAACCTGTCGGATGATCAAGTACGGCGCATGACGCATGGCGGCGTTCACGTTGGGGCGACAGCGGCACCACAACACGGTGAGAAATGGGCATAGCCTCCGGCAGAGACTTAATGGATGCGGTCGTGGTGCACTGCCCATTGTCGACGCCGGCACGGAGCGTGCAACTATTTCGTGAAGAACGCGTATTGTTGCCACCTCGTGTTTGCGCTGCAAGCACTCAACCGGGACATAAAGGGCCACGCCAACATCCCCCGCAACTTCGAACATGGTGGTCGGCAAAGCAAGCAAACGGCGCGTTTTGGACGAGGCGGTGGACGCGGCGGTGGTGGCAGACGTGGCGGCAAACTTGGCGGCGCACGTGGTGTCGGACGTGGTGGAAGACGTGGCGAAGGACGTGGTCATGCTCAAGTTGGAAGAGCCCTCGAGTTCGTTTAATTAGGCCATCAGGTATGAATTGTATTTTGCTTAAAACGTGTCAAAATTTACACCCAAGAGGACAATCTTGTCTCCCACAAGCTATTTCAGATAGTCGTCGTCGCTTTGGCCTCGTAATTCAAGTTCCCCCTCTGTGAAGGATGAGTGTCTTTGAACAGAGTTGTATCCTCCCCAATCGAAACACGGCAAAGAGCAGAACCGATCACTTGCAAGAGGCCTCTGTGGCCTCCGCACGTGACGGATGTACCGCAGGACGTGCACCCTGTGAGCCGCATGACATGGGCGACCGCAGACTTGGCATGCCAAGTCTGCGGTCTGAATAACACATCTGCATTCGCAAACCAGACTCTTCTAGGAAAATTTTGGAGTAAATTCACGACGCAATTAACTTTGCATCGTGGGGTAGATGTTTTGTGCACGGTAGGACGTAGACTATTTGTCGCGGAACAGGAAACCCGCATTCAGGTTCGAAGAACCTCTGCAGTCGTGAGACATCAAGAAGCTTATTGTAAAGAAAATCTATACCCAGTCTTCAGCGTGCATTCCGCGTTTCTTCCAACGCGCCACTAAGTCTTTCTTCATGCATACGGCCTATACAGTTACTATCCAACCGCAAGTCTTGGTCTACGCGCCCCTGTCTTCGACACTCGCACGTTCAAGTCCTTTGCAACTCCCCCAAAGACATCATCTCCTTCGTGTGCTGTCGACACCTTAAGGACGCCACCTCCCTTTTGCGCTGTCGACACTATGTCAACGCCTAGTCCGCCTTCGTGCATGTGCTCGCGCATGGGGAAGCGCAATGGCGGCAAAACAGACACCGCCGACACAGCTAGTTTTGGCTCTGGCGATAGTTTTTCCGCTTCAACACCTCTATTCCAAACTGAATGTACAAACGCACATTTGTCTTCTTTGGACGTTTCGTCGACGTAAAACTACTTGTCAAAGACAACGTGGTGAGGTACCTCCAGTTCCCTAAACCACTACTGACGTTTCATACTTGCAAACACGCTTCATCGTCTGCCTTTGGACATTTCGTTCGTGTTAAAGTACTTGATCATGGACCAACCAATTGGCACAAATGAGTTCATAGGTCGGCCTCCCCGGTCCACCCCCACAATTCCAACTTCCACACATACATTTTCGTCCACTTGACTGTACTTGTTGTGGACATCCTATCGCAAAATTTCAACACTGCGCGCGGTACGAGTACCCCCACTCCTCGAGACTCACATTATGTTGCACATTGACTCACGTCCCTTTGTCCCCTTGGGACGTTTCGTGGACGTGGCAACATAATTACCTCGGGGCCGCAAGTCCTTTTTTCAACCCTGTATACACCTTAATGTGTACTCCCTCTGATCCATAATACTGGAGCGAGTTGGAGGAGGGTTGACATGACTTGTCATTATATTTGGAAGTGAAATTCAAACCTGGATTCCTCTCGCCCCGAGCCGAATTGCATGACGCCGATTGGACCAAACGAACGAGCGCGAAATCGTCGTCCTTTTGATGTAGTAATAATAGTGTGACAAGAGCGTGAAGTCAGTACCCAGGCAGAAAGTCATTGGATACAAATATCTAAATAAAACATACATTCATGACCCAACCAACACTATATACCTTGACATTATTCGCGCTTCATTCGAAATGGCAGCGGGAAGTCGTGAGCTCACGAACGGTGAGCGCGAAGCAATTCTCCGAGAAGTGCTTCTGCGATACGACGGTGTATTCATGAAGCGTATGCCCAATGGACTTGGAAGGGAGTTGGCCGACAAGTACAGCTGCCATGAGTCATGCATCCGTAAGGTCATTGCACGGGCAAAAAA
>VJMH01005929.1:0-14616 GCA_009835185.1 Aphanomyces stellatus | reverse complement strand
CTTCCGCACGAAACTCTGTCCCATCTACGCTGGCTTTTGCGAGCCCCACCTGATCCGTCCTCGCATGCTACAAACCCATGCCATCCTTGGCCCTTGGTTTGACCAACATGGACTCACGCGCCTCGACAAGATGCTCACCATCAGCAAGAAGATGCAACAAGTCGTCGTCCAGTACGCCGTCTACCACGGTCGCGTCGACATTGCCCAATACATGCATGCCACTTTCGATCTGCTCGCGTACAAGGACAACCTGCTGGACTTTGCCGCATTGAACAACCAAGTCGAGATGCTGGCGTACCTCCACAGCATCTGACACCCTGGCCAGACAGAGCGTGCGTTGCGCTGGGCCACTCAATTCCACCACTTCGCAGCCATCCAATTTTTGTCCCAACAAGTTGCCTCTGTGGGCGCGTCCATGGCCGGCGATGGTGTCCAAAACAAGTCAGAGAAACAAAAAGGGCAGAATGTGACTGTGGAGGTTCCCAAGCCGGCGCAGCGACGACATGTTGCAAAACTGTCGCTCGCCTCTCACATTGGGGGCGGTCAGAGTCGAATCAAATAAGACTCGCATCTCGAGCTCGTTGCCCTTCTCCACTTAATTTATGCTATCTAATGATATTTTGAAATCACGTATCTGTTATCAATGCACATGACCACGAGCAGCAAGCGGGGGGTGGGGGACACATTCGAGTTGAATGTCGACCAACATGCACTTGGTACAATTTGCCTCAAATTAATCGGCACACGAACCTCCAATGAAGACTGGTTGAAAAAGTACTCCTTCACTAATGTTCAATCGAACTTCCGACCTCACGTATAATAGCCGTACACATCCAGGTCAGAAGCAATTATATTGATGGCGCGTTCAAGCTTCTTGCTTCTTGCAGTCTTCTGCAGTTTTTAGTCCATGGGAAAAATGTTCTTTTGTCTTGTATTTTGTTGCGTTGGAGCCACAATGCACGTTCTGTAATATTCATTTCTCTATTCATGTCCCAGTTTGTGTTCTTCTACACACGCGATTGTTTACTTTTCCATAAACATTGACGTGAAGAAACGATCAGTCACGTATCCAATCACGTGCGACCGGTGATAATACATCAAATTGTCAAACATGTCAATTTGGAGATTTAAACTAGCGCACGTAGCTTGCTGGTGCTGACGATGCAGCTCAGCTTGGTTGACATGTTTAACAAATCCACTCGAGCTAATAGAACTGCTTCCAATGCCACTTTCCATCGCCGTCGATACCATGAAATATGCGTAAATGAGGTCTGGCCAATGAAACATAATAAAGCGTTTTACAATATTCATTCGATAT
Source organism: Aphanomyces stellatus (assembly GCA_009835185.1). Lineage (NCBI taxonomy): Eukaryota > Oomycota > Saprolegniomycetes > Saprolegniales > Verrucalvaceae > Aphanomyces > Aphanomyces stellatus. The sequence continues at coordinate 13,298 of VJMH01005929.1, read as the reverse complement.
TCATGTCTCTTTGTTTTCTTCTTCATATTGTATGAGTCAAGAAAACCAACATTCTCGTGCGACGCCCATTCTCGAGCAAAAGTTGCCATGAAAGTGATCCCTTTGACTCAGTCATGCATTAGGTTGAGTTGATAGACCTGTTGGTATGAAGGGGACTAGTGGTCTAACAGATGAATAAATGCATGTCCTTGGCCATGGTGTATCCTCGTATTGCTGTGTTTTGCTTCATGAAATGAACCCATTCTTGCGTTACGTCAAGTCAAAAATACATGCACTCTTATTTCATGTGCAGGAATGGCGGTCAATATTCATGCGAAAGCCTCGGATGTTGGACGTTCAATTGCAATTGAATGGGCGCGGGCCAATCAGATTTCGCCATAAAGGACACAGCCCCCAAAAGATCCACACCAGGTGCCTTCCCAGATCGATTTCATTTCCCAACTTCCCTTCAACCACCAACATGACTTCCTCCTCCGTTGCGGTCCTCTTCAACACGGACCTCGCACACATCGTCACGTCCTTCCAACGTGGCACCCACACCGACCTCAAATCCTTCCGCACGAAACTCTGTCCCATCTACGCTGGCTTTTGCGAGCCCCACCTGATCCGTCCTCGCATGCTACAAACCCATGCCATCCTTGGCCCTTGGTTTGACCAACATGGACTCACGCGCCTCGACAAGATGCTCACCATCAGCAAGAAGATGCAACAAGTCGTCGTCCAGTACGCCGTCTACCACGGTCGCGTCGACATTGCCCAATACATGCATGCCACTTTCGATCTGCTCGCGTACAAGGACAACCTGCTGGACTTTGCCGCATTGAACAACCAAGTCGAGATGCTGGCGTACCTCCACAGCATCGGACACCCTGGCCAGACAGAGCGTGCGTTGCGCTGGGCCACTCAATTCCACCACTTCGCAGCCATCCAATTTTTGTCCCAACAAGTTGCCTCTGTGGGCGCGTCCATGGCCGGCGATGGTGTCCAAAACATGTCAGAGAAACAAAAAGGGCAGAATGTGACTGTGGAGGTTCCCAAGCCGGCGCAGCGACGACATGTTGCAAAACTGTCGCTCGCCTCTCACATTGGGGGCGGTCAGAGTCGAATCAAATAAGACTCGCATCTCGAGCTCGTTGCCCTTTACTTAATTTATGCTATCTATGATATTGTGGATTGCAGCATTTTTGGCCAATCAGACGTCAATTCGCCAGTTTGTAGACTCGATTTGTCGAAGATTTGTGCTGTTTGTATCCGGAAGAAGCCTGAATTAGGGGCTTGCACACGCAATTGCAGGCAAGGATTACAGTACAACACTTGATTTGCCGCTTTGAAAGCAGCAAATCTAAAGCCATTCCGGAATTCACAACGCCGTGTCGACAATCGACCACCGTGCAGCAAAACAGCGACACTACAGTATGCTGTCATTTTTGGTATGTCCAAGAGATCAATCAGTCGATTGAACACAATTCCGACTACAGTAATATATTGAGCTTTGCATCGAACGAGTTGTGGTACTTGGTGTATCTACGATGATTCCTCCTGTAAGGAATATGACTCAACTTCCAGCCATGATGTGCACATCACCCTCCAATTTCCAGATAAGACAACTCGAATTGACAAGCACTTCACTGTGTTCTTGCAACACAACGACTCGAATAAGGCCCATAAATCAGGAGCCAAAACACCTGCAAGGCAAATATTTGAATACGAAGTATCCGTTGTCAATGCGTGTGGCCGCGAGCAGCAAGCGACGGAATGGAGGGGGTAATCTACATCTTCGAAGTGAAAGCCGAGCAGCATGTGCCAAGTACAGTTTGCTTGACTTGGACGCAAGATGGTATGTGGTGTGGACTCCATCTGAAATGATGAAAAATGATCTCCTCCAGCAGGGTTCGAACCTGCGACCTCACGGTTAACAGCCGTACGCTCTACCAACTGAGCTATAGAGGATTGCATACCCTGTTACACAAATTGCCAAATATAGTTAAAACTTTCTCAAGGCAGACGTTTGAGCTTGTGATGACTTTGAAGGCCAAGACATCCAACCTTCCCCAGGCTTTCTCTTTTTCGCCCCATCTTCGATGGCCAACCAGGACGCTGTCTTGATCGATTCGGAGGATTCGCGCTCCATCAGTATGTTTTCTCAAAGGTTTTGTTGTATGCATTGTCAAAGGTTTTCGTCTACAAAGTCGTTGTTGTCAATCGCACACGTTGGTCATGCCGCTCGTTCGCCGTTTGGCAGTGGCCGCCGCCGTCGCGCATGCTGCCGCAAGCGACGGCCCTTCGAGCAGTAGCTTCACAGACTCGTCCTTGTGGTGCGCGCCGGACGAAATCCAGCGCATCCAACGCGCCCTCGGGGTCGGGTTGAACGCGACCGGCGTCTGCGCCTCCCTCGTCCCACGCAACCGAACCAACGCCACGGCCAACGCCGACTTTGTTGCGTCGTTTGAATCGTCGTCTATGAACCAGTCGCTCTTTGGTGACTTGTGCGGCAAGTGTGGCTCGATCATGTCGCGCTGGGTCATCCTGCCCGACTGCAAGGCCCCGCTCGGGTCGACCAACTCGTCGCGAGCCAATGGCGTCAACGTCCACGCGTTTGCCGCGCGGTTTGACGAACTTTGCAACCGCGACACGCCCATGCCGCCCCTCATCACGCCGCCCAACCGCTCGTCGGTCCTGCCCCACCCCACGACGACGACGACGACGACGACGACTCTTCCGACAACGCTGCCACCAACCCCTGCCACGTCATCCACGACCACTCGCGTTGTCTCGTACTCTGTCGTTGCGGTTGGTCTTTTCGTTGGTCTTTTCAGTTAGTGTAAAGGTTGTTGTTTTGGATGGAGCTGCATGGACGTGCATGCGCGCCGGATCCGACACCCATCTCGCCCCATGGGTTCCTCGGGCTGTCCAAGCCACCACGCGACTTCAACTGATGATCCAAACGAATGCGGTCGATTTGTGTCGTGGGATTGTATCGATGCTCTCCCTCGTCGAGTCACGAGCAAGCAATCACTGCCGCAATATCACTATCGTCCAGAAAGAATCCTCCATCCTCTCGTCTTTCATGGCGGTCGACCCAGGCGAACGCATCAGACATTCAACGATTGCATACGTACATTTACATTGACGTCGCAACCCGCAACCTACGTCGACGCAGCCTACGACAGCGCCGCAACGGTCCATTCGTAAAAGTAAAACGTGACGGCGTTGACCGGGAACGCGCGGAGCATGGTCGTGCCGAGGCCTTTTGTAAAGATGGACGCGCCGTGCACGTCCACGAGGCGCCGCGCTTGGACGAGGATACGCCGCTCGTCTGCCGTGGCCGTGGGGGGCATCGTCTGGATCACCGATTTGACCACGTCGATGGGGTAGACGATGGTCCAGCTCACGACGCCAGCGAGGCCACCGGCAACGAGGAGCGACGGCGTCGAGTCGGACGCAAACCATCGTCGCATGCCTTCGTACACGCCAAAGTAGACGCCGTAGGACCCCGTGTCGCGGAGAAGCGTGACCCGGAGTCCCTGGAAGAGACCCTTGGCGCCGCCGCCATGATGGGAGAGGTACCGCATGCAATCGAGTGGGTTGGCAAAATTGCGCCGCCCGTTTGCAAAGCTAAGCCATCGTCCTCGTCACAGAATGTGGGCATATGGAACAGACCCGTCCTGCACTTGCAGTTGGCACTTGACGAGGTCGGTGGGGCAGACGACAAAGGATTGCAAGAAGCCCGCAATGCACCCGGCGTTGAAGACAGACGAGAGCGCGGGGGCTGGGCGAGGGTCAAGCATGTCCAGCGTCGACCCATACACGCCAAAGACGATGGCATTGATGGGAACGCTTCCCACAAGAGGAGAGAGCAACCCTTTGAACAATCCACGCACGCCTTCGTGGTGCAACTACAACGTACATCGCAGTGTCAAGTGGAAAGCCAAGGATCGACAGACCGTGTGGCGAGCGCAGTGCATTGGACCCGTGTAATGCGTGCTGTGGGTCTGCAAACGCACTTTGATTGTGTCGAAAGGTTGTCCAACGATGATGCCCATGACACCGCCGACGCATCCCGCGGCAAACCCGATCGCCGCCGTTCGGAACGCATTTGGCACGCGGTCTCCAACGGCCTCAACGTCATCACTCCCCATCGTCATCGTGGTGATCCTTCTTCAAACTCGATGGCGAAACATCCGTCCACAATCCATATAACATGAATTTATACAGGTATTTATGTGTCTGAAGTATGGGTTACCATTTGAGCTTAATGTAACCAAACTTTATCTTAAAACTTGTATAAAATTACATGAATGCCCGATATTCTAGTCTAGTATTGCAAATATGGCACAATTAGTACTATAAAAACAGATAAATGGTGGCTACATACAACTAAAAATAGAATTGCCACCCCGGAGCCCAGCCAACCATTTCACTGGAATTTCATCGGATTGATTGGTCCAAGCCTGGATCGGACCTCGTTTTGGGCTCCACATTTCAGACGCCGTATAACTTCAAGATGACCGACGAGAAGAAGCTAGCAAAGAAGCTGCGCAAGGAAGCGAAGCGCAAGGAGCGCGAAGCGGCCGAAGAGCCTGCTGAGGATGCCGCCGCCGCCGCCGACGAGGAAGTTGTCGAGACCAAGAAGGACAAGAAGCAAAAGAAGGACAAGAAGCGCAAGCAAGAAGACGACGCCGAGCCGACCAAGAAGAAGGGCAAGAAGCTCGGGAACGCTGACTTTTCCAGCGGACCGTACCAGCAACCCTCGCCGTCGGACAAGTCGTTTGTCAAGTCGTTCTACAAGGAGAGCGCGACGACCGCGGCCATGACGAACGACGACGTGAACGCGTTCCACCAAGCGAACGCGATGACGATTTCGGGCAACGAATGTCTCTACCGCCCGCTGCTCACGTTTGAAGAAGTCAACTTCCCCAAGCACATGATGACGTCAACCAAGGGCTTCAAGACGCCGACGCCAATCCAGTCGCAGTGCTGGCCCATCCTCACGTCTGGCCGCGACATCATTGGCATTGCGCAGACCGGGTCGGGCAAGACGCTTGCATTTGCGATTCCCGGTCTCGTGCACATTGCCGACCAGCTCAAGAAGGACAAGAGCAAGAAGGGCCCAATCATGTTGACCGTGGCGCCGACGCGCGAGCTCGCGATCCAGTGCTCGGACGTGATTGCCGTGGCCGGCACGGCCGCTGGCATCTCGTCGATCTGCATTTACGGCGGCGTGCCCAAGCACGAGCAGAAGAAGGCGCTGCGTGACGGCGTCCACGTGATCGTAGCCACGCCCGGTCGGCTCAAGGACCTCATGGAAGAAAAGGCATGCTCGCTCAAGAGCGTCACGTACGTTGTGCTCGACGAAGCCGATCGCATGCTCGACGACGGATTCGAAAAGGACATTCGGTTGATCATTGGCGGGTGCCACCGCGAGCGCCAGATTGCCATGTTTTCCGCGACGTGGCCCCAATCGATCCAAAAACTCGCGCACGAGTTTCTGACCGACCCGGTCAAGGTCACGATCGGGTCCGACGACCTCGCGGCCTCGGCCAACGTGACGCAGATCGTCGAAGTCGTCGACGAGTTTGGCCGCGACGCCAAGATCGATGGCCTCCTCCGCAAGTACCACGCCTCGCGCAAGAACCGCGTGCTCGTGTTTGTACTCTACAAGAAGGAAGCGGTCCGCGTCGAGTCGATGCTCCAGCGCAAGGGTTGGGCCTGCACGGCGATCCACGGCGACAAGAACCAGCACGATCGCATGGAAGCACTCGAAGCATTCAAGTCGGGCAAGACGCCGCTGCTCATCGCGACCGATGTGGCCGCGCGTGGCCTGGACATCCCCGACGTCGAATTTGTCCTCAACTACTCATTCCCGCTCACGATTGAGGACTATGTCCATCGCATTGGCCGCACGGGCCGCGGCGGCAAGAAGGGCACGTCGCACACGTTTTTCACCAACTTTGACAAGCCCAAGGCCGGCGAACTCGTCAACCTCTTGCGCGAGTCGAACGCACCCGTGCCCGAGGAGCTGACCAAGTTTGGCACGCACGTCAAGAAGAAGGAACACAAGCTCTACGGCGCGTTTGCCAAGGACATTGACATGACCAAGAAGGCCACCAAGATCACGTTTGACGATTAAACTACTAGAACTAAATATATGAGAGATACACGCGCAGGAATGGGGCATCGAGGCAACAAATATGATGCCTTGGGAGGGAATAATGGCAATCATGTTGCAAGTCGAATAAACCATCTCCCACTCGAAGTGTCAGTGGTCAACTGAGTTCAAGTTGTGTGGTCTCTTGGTTGCTCTTGGTATGTCACCGTGACATTCCACGACAGAGAGTCGATCTCTTGTGGTCATGCCATGACGTGGCAACCGTAGAGGATACAACTGCTGCGTCAGGGCGTGCAATATACTAGTATTTACGAACGGCCTTACGTTGCAACGTGTCGGCACCAAAATCGTCGCCGCCTACGGGGACGTGAGTTGGCGTTGGCAAGGCGGTTCGGCGAGGGGCGCGAGGATGCGGACAACATGTTCCATGGGTGGGCGCACGCTTGGATCGCAATGCAGACATTGTTGCATGAGTTGCTGGAACGCATGGGGCCACTGGACAGAGCAGTCGGCTGGGAAGGGCGACGACGTCCCCGACGCGGTGGCAATGTGAATGTCGGCGGCCACAAACCCCATCGTCGCGTACAATTCTGCATGGGGTCTGCGCTTGGTCAAGAGTTCGCCAAAGACGATCGCGAGCGAATAAACGTCGGCCGCCAAGAGGTCTTCGATGCGCCGGTGCTGGCGCGGGTTGAGCGCTTCCGGCGCCATGTACGCAGCGTCGCCGCTGCCGTAGCGCTGGAACGCGAGGTCGTGGTTTTGGTCGGGGTGCATGAGATGCTGGACGTTCCATTTGCATTGGTTCGCGCTATTGACGAGGACCTTGGACGGATTGATGCGGCCGTACGGCCGTTGGTGGCCATGCAGGTAATGCAGCCCCGTCGCGAGTTCAAGGCACATGCGCCACGCGAGGTGGTCGGTCCATTCGAACGTGGGGTCGTGGATGCAGGAGAAGAGCGTACCCTTCTCCATGTACTCGAGCACGATGCAAAAGGTCGTCGAGTACGCGACAACCGAGAACCCGAGCACGTGGACGAGGTGTTCGTGGTGCAGCGGCTGGATTTGAATCGCGGCATCGATGAACGCGCGCTTCTCGGCCGTGTACGTCTGGGTAAAGTCGATGCATTTGAGGAACACCTTGCGACCATGGAGCATGGCGTGCTTTGCGGTCGAGTGGCGGAACCCGCCCTTCACTGGCGTCACGCGTTCTTTCTCCAGCTCGGGCAGCCAATGCGGCGCCAAGTCGGGTCGCGCGGAGAGCGTTCGTGGGTCAAGTTCCGAGTCCTTCTTTGCAGGGGACGGTGGGAGGTTGGAAGGAGCATCCGGTTTCTTGAAGAATCCGTCGAAAATGGACTTCATCGTGTACGTCGCCGCGCGCGTCGAGGAAGAATGATGGGAATGTGAATGTGCGAATGAGAAACATTTCGAAGCGCACCAAGATCTGATATTCCGCACCGAATAGTCCACAACGTGCATTCAATGGCTCTATTTAGTGCGTTTTTGTGGCTGAAATAGGTGCGTATAATGACATTTAAATGCCTTAAACAAGTACGCCCTGATTCCATATATGGAATGTTGTATTGTAAATCCATCGACCATGGACACATGTCCCATCCAAGGAAATGAAAAACCTGTATCAATAAATATATCTGTGTTGTGATACATTCAATAACCTGTATCAATTAATGATATATTTGGCCCAATCAGAACCCCACAACAGGATTTCCAGTGCTCGGGGTTGGCCGAGGTGTGGACAGAGTAACTCCAAGCGCACATTCATCGCTGCCGACGCACCATCATGTCCGATTCCGACAGCGATCTCATGCCACTGAAGAAGAAGGTGAAGACCTCGAAGGGGAAGGTATCGTCCGCCGCGAACGACGACTCGGACTTTGAGGACGACAAGCCGCTCACGTCACTCAAATTGAAATCGGCCAAAAAGAGCGCGAAACCCGACAAGAAGACGTCGAACCCCGCCGCGAAATCGGCCGCCAAACCCGCGGCGAAGGCCAAGAAGACACCCGCGAAGGCAGCAAAGAAGACCGTGACGAAGAAGAAAGCCGCGGTGAAGTCCGAAGGCGGCGTCCGCAAACTCAAGGTCCAGAGCAAGTCGGAACGGCTCGACATGGCGATCAAGTCGTACCGGTGGTGGAACGCCGACGAACTTCCCGAAGGAATTCAGTGGCGTAGCTTGGAACACAACGGCGTGCTCTTCCCTTCCGTCTACGAACCCCACGGCGTCCCGCTCTTGTACGAGGGCAAGCCGGTCGACTTGACGCCGGCCCAGGAAGAGATTGCGTCCTTTTTTGCCGCCATGCCGCTCGACGGGCCCCAATTGGGCAACCCCAAGACGGCCGACATGTTTACGAAGAACTTTTTCGCCGATTTTAAGTCCGCGCTCGGCAAGGGCCACGCGATCAAAGACATCAAGAAGTGTGACTTTGAAAAGATCCGCACGCATTTGAACGAACTGGTGCGTTGTGTTGATATTGCTCCACAACTGTGTCTTGACACGATCCATCTAGCGAGACGTCAAGAAGGAGCGAACCAAGGAAGAAAAAGCCCCCGAGAAGGCCAAGAAGGACGAAGAGCTCTTCCGCCATGGGTTTGCCATTGTCGATGGGTATGTTTTGTGGTCTCCCGCGTTGTTCTCACATGTCCTGCTAGGCACTTGGAAAAAGTCGGCAACTTTAGAATAGAACCACCAGGGTTGTTTCGTGGGCGTGGCGAACACCCCAAGACGGGCACACTAAAGAAAGCGGTCCAGCCCGGCGAAGTCACAATCAACGTCGGCATGGAAGATCGCGTGCCCCAGTGTCTCGTGCCAGGCCATGCGTGGAAGGAAGTGATCCACCGCGACACGGTGTCGTGGTTGGCGTACTGGAACGAAAACGTCATGGGCGGGATCAAGTACGTCTGGCTGGCCGCGTCGTCGAGTTTCAAGGGCAAGTCGGACATGGAAAAGTACGAAAAGGCGCGGCGACTCAAAATGTGCATCGCCAAGATCCGCAAGGATTACACCGAGGGACTCAAGGCCAAGGACATGTTTACGCGGCAGCGCAGCACGGCCATGTGGGTCATCGATGTCCTTGCGCTCCGTGTCGGGAACGAAAAGGGCGAAGACGAGGCCGACACGGTTGGCTGCTGTTCGTTGCGCGTCGAGCACGCCAGCTTTGACAACACCAACTGCCAACTCACGCTCTCGTTTTTGGGCAAGGATTCGATGCCGTACCACAATACGATTCAGGTTGGTCGCGCCTGTGACTGCCGTGGCTCATATCATCGTAGTTGTCGCAATACGGGAGCGTTGGTGAACTCGTCTACGCCAATGTCAAGAGCTTTTGTGCCAAGAAGGAAAAGCACGAAGACATTTTCCACGAACTGAGTGTGACGGAACTCAACAAACATTTGAGTTCGCTCATGCCTGGCCTCTCGGCCAAAGTCTTTCGTACGTTCAATGCGTCGGTCACGCTTGAGAAGGAATTGCCGCGTGTGCTGGACGGCGACGACGTGGCCGTCAAGGTCGTGGCGTACAACAACGCCAACCGCAAGGTATTTCAGACGACTTGTGTTACAGGACTTGTACTGGACTAGGTGGCCATTTTGTGCAACCATCAACGGACGGTGCCCAAGACGTTTGGCTCGACCGTCGATCGCATGTCGGGGCAACTGAACCAGTTGAAGGACCAACTGAAGGAGCTGGAAGAGATGCGCATTGCCGTGAAGAAAAAGAACACCAAGTCGATTCAACTCCGACAGGACGAAACAGACGACGACGACGCCGAGACGAAGAAAGCTCAAGCGCATCGCTTTGTCAAGGTCCCAACGACCGACCAAATCGACAAGAAAATCGATAGTTGGGCGAAGAAAATCAAGGCCCTCGACTTGCGTCTCAAAGACAAGGTATGGATGGGCAGTCGAGTCTGCCACATTGACCACGGTGGCTAGAACGACAACAAAGAAGTTGCGCTCACAACGTCCAAAATCAACTACATGGATCCGCGCATCACAGTCGCGTGGGCCAAGCGGGTATGGACCACCCCTAGTCGAATCGTGTCTCATGTGTGAGCGTAGAACGAAGTCCCGATATCGGGTGTGTTCCCCAAGGCGCTGCGAGAAAAATTCGTCTGGTCGATGGACGTCGACCCGAACTGGACCTTTTAGAGCCAAGTCGTATCCCGTGCATCTCTCTTGTCGCAATAAATATATCCCACTTTCCGCGCCGTGTATGAATGAGTGTGGAAATTAAATGGCCGGGATGCGAATTCTGCACATGTGAAAACGCATTGCTCGTTGGGAAGAAATTGATGTACCAGCGTTGTCAACCCACTCCATCACACTTGGCAGTATATATACCAACAAAAATGGTAGGCCCGGGCAGTGCTGTGTCGACTCGTGTCCAGATTGGATCCGTCCAAAGGGTAATTAGTGATATACTCCATTAATCGATATTAACGACTCGGCGACATTAAACAGGACGCCACCTTGCCCACGCATTGTAAAGAACCACACCCCTACCAAACGACAACAACGGCCAATGCGCAATCACCGGCATGCGAAATCGACACCTTGATGGAACTCAAGATGGCCTTCTTGAATGCGGTCGCATGCATCAACTCAAAGTTACGATGACCACGCCACTACAAAACGACTGCCTGGGCCGCAGCGTAATCACCAGCATACGAAATCGACACCTTGATGGAACTCAAGGTGGCCTTTTCGAATGCCTTAAGGGCGGGGCCATGCAGGGTGACGGACGGCGCCCCTGATGCTGTCGTGGTCACTTCAATGTCAATCAAGGGCGCGTCGGGTCCATGTGTGATCTTCACATGTGGGTTGGCGCTGCAAAGGGCCTTGACCACCGCTTCTTTGGCGGCCCATCGCCCGGCATACGATGATGCAGGACTGGGCGAAGCGACGCAGTAGGCCATTTCATATTCTGTAAAGTTGCGTTTGATGAAAGCTGGCTTGCTTGCAAAGTCTGCAAACGTTGCGATGGGCTCGACGTCAACCCCGAACCCTTGTCCACTAGACTCGAGGAGCTCAGAACTCGACCCAGCCAACGACTTTTCAAGCATTTCTTTGGTTTTGTCCTCGGTTGTGGAAGCACGTTTGGACGGTGGAGATCCAGCCAACGAAGGGATAGGTATAGACGTCGACAGCAGCTCGTCATCAAACTTCCACGTCTTGGCGGTGAGGTTGTATCTTGCCCGAGCAGCTGGATTGAGGTAGACTGTCTTTTCCAATGCTTTCGAGTATGGGGCTTCTGATTTCACGCGCACCAATGCGCCTTTACCACACAAGACGTCTTCCATGTATCGATGGGCCGCGGCTTGTCGCACTGCACGTTTGGCAGCATAGGCTTCAAATTGGTTTTCTTCCAGCGCCGCCAATACATAATTTGGATGGATCAATAGGATTTCAGCCCCTGCTTGGCCAAAGCCAAAGCTCTTCATCAACGCAGCTTTGATGCCATGTTTCGTATGGATGCTGCGATTGGGGTAAACCAACAAATCAAACTTCTCAAACGCGGCGTCCGTGTTGTCGAGGTGGACATTGCCAGGCACGATTCCCGTTTGTAAACTTTGGAGCAAGCCATTCACCATCCATGCCGCTGCAGCGCCTTTGCTATGACCAGTCATATGCTTTTGGCACACAACCATGAGCGGATTCCCCTGAGAACGTCCCAAATGCTGAAGCTGCGTTTGCGTAAGGTCGCTTTCGTTGCTATCGTTGGCTGCCGTTCCCGTGCCGTGAAAGCTAGCCACGCCCACATCGTCGATGGTTAAGCCCCACATATTCAATGCGCCAGTCAACGGCGCAATTGTCACTTCACCTTTGAAAAAATCATGGCCCCAAGTTTGCTGCGCCGCTTGCAATTTTTTCTTCGCTATCGCCTCGATTGCTTCAACGTCGTGGTGACAAGTACCCATTGCAGTTCGTTGAAGTTGGTTGGCTTTCCACAATTGAATCATCTCGACCTCGTCGTCAAAATCACAGCGGCGAAGGGCTGGATTTAGCAGTGTCTTTCGTCGGCTACTAGCACAGCATTCAAGTGCTGTGGATCTGCCCGTCGTGAGTATGCCTTGGCCTGGCGCTGGCACAGATCGACCAATTTTGTCCGTGGCCGTGTTGGTCAACCCAACGATGGCGTAAATAGGGACGGCCATTTCGATGGCTAGCGCTGCGTCCATGAGAATATGCATGCCAGCACCCTGTGAATCCATAAACCCGCCGCGGGTATCAGAGCACGGACGACTCATTTCGTGTGGCTCACGGCCCATGCGCGTTTCCTTGTCGGCATCGCTCGTGGCTTTCATTTGGGCAAACTCGTACGAGACACTGGCGTCGAAGTCATCCGACCCGCCGACGACCATCACACGCGCTTGGCCACTCAAAATCGTATGGACACCAATGTCCACTGAGACGGCAGCGGTTGCACACGCAGCCATCGGAGGCTTGATCGGCCCGGACGACGAGAGCAAGAGCATGTTGACCCACGCTGGGGCCGTGTTGATGAACGACTCTTGCAACGTGTCGCTTGGAATGGATTTGTTCAGATACCGTTCTTTAAATATTCGCTTCAGGGACCGCGCGCCGCCGCCAGCTGAGCCACTCGAATTGCCCAATGCAGACACATGAACGTACTCGTAGAATTCGTAAGGGTCTGTAATACCCGCGGATACCAGTGCTTCAGCCGTCGCCACGAGCGAGAATATTGCCACGGGGTCGACTGAATCCACAATGTCTGCTGGGAGTCCGAGGCGGGTGGGGTCCCAGCCTGTTGGAATTTGACCCGCGACTCGTCTTGTAAAGTGAAGGGCCTTGGGGATGGCCAACACAGCGCCTTGACGCAACCGAAGCATCCACGTTCCAGACGTGTCCTCATAAATATCGCAAACGTCCGCGCCAATGGCCTTTTGGTATTCCATGCCTTCTTCTCGACTGGCAATTTCGATCGGATGCAATGGTTTGTCCAGCGCCACTTGCTGCAAAAACATTTTGGCGTTGGGGTCGTAGCCTTCAAACAATTCGGGTTCAATCACGCGAATGCCAGAGTGCTGCAAAATTGACTCTTCGTACTTTTCCTTGACATCATGATCTGCTACAGGTGTTTTCGTAGTTGCATCCACCCAGCCAATGTAATGTTCGTCATGGTGCGTCGTTAAGGGCCCGTTGTGATATGTTA
>VJMH01005928.1:0-13115 GCA_009835185.1 Aphanomyces stellatus | reverse complement strand
ACAGGTGCACTGCCACCCGTTCACGGTGCTCCAGCCCCAAACTAATCACCAACCGACGTGGCCAAGGCGGCTGTGTGGCTCACCTCATTCTCACATTTACCCCCATCAGCTCACACAACATGAGCGCCCCCATTTCTGCCGACGGCTTCTTGGCCGACGGGTCGGACAAGTTCCATGAGATGATCGCCAACCACCTCGAGACGGCGAGTGGCAAGGCCATGCCCCAAGTCGAAATCCGCTTCAAGGACCTCTCGCTTGCGGCCGATGTGGCCGTGGCGACCAAAGACGGCGGCCACGAACTCCCGACGCTCTTGAACCACGCCAAGAAGTCCGTCATGGGCCTCGCCAAGTCCAAGCGTGTGCTGCACAAGGACATCCTGCACCCTGTCACGGGCGTCTTCAAGCCCGCGACCATGACGCTGCTCTTGGGCCAGCCCAGCTCTGGCAAATCTTCGCTCATGAAGATGCTGGCCGGTCGCTTCCCCATCGAAAAGAACATCACGGTCGGTGGCGCCATCACGTACAACGGCACACCTCGTGAAGAGGTGCTCAAGCAATTGCCCCAGCTTGTGTCGTACATCAGCCAGCGCGACCACCACTATCCGACCTTGTCGGTGCAAGAAACGATGGAATTTGCGCATCAGTCGTGTGGCGGTGTCGTGCCCCAGCGTGTGTTGGACTCGTTGATCAGCGGTACCCCCGAAGAAAACGCCGAAGCGGTCGAAATCATCCAAGCCTTGTACGAAGTGTACCCGGATGTCGTGGTCAAGCAACTCGGCTTGGCCAACTGCAAGGACACGATTGTGGGCAATGCCATGCTTCGCGGTGTCTCTGGCGGTGAGCGCAAGCGTGTGACGGTGGGCGAAATGGAGTTTGGCATGAAGCAAGTGTCGCTTATGGACGAGATCTCGACCGGGTTGGACTCTGCTGCGACCTACGACATTGTCAAGTCGCAGCGCAGCATGGCAAAGTCTTTGAAGAAAACGATCGTGATTGCGTTGTTGCAGCCATCGCCCGAAGTGTTTGACCAGTTTGACGACGTCATGGTCATGAACGAAGGCTATGTGATCTACCACGGCCCCCGCAGCGAAGCCAAGGCGTACTTTGAGTCGTTCGGGTTCAAGTGTCCCCCCAAGCGCGACGTGGCTGACTTTTTGTTGGACTTGGGCACGCCCCAGCAACACCAATACGTTGTCAATGGCGCCGCCAACGTTCCCCGCAACCCGTCGGACTACGCAGCGCTCTTCCAGCAGTCGGTCATCTACAAGACGATGATGGGCCACGTCGATGGTCCCGTCCATCCACTGCTTCTCCACGACGCGGCCAACCACATGAAGGCCGTGCCTGAATTCCAAAACGACTTTTGGCCGAGCACGATGCAGTTGGTAAGCCGCCAAACCAAGGTCATGCTCCGCAACAAGGCCTTTGTCAACACGCGTGCGGTCATGGTCATCATCATGGGTCTGCTCTACTCGACGACGTTTTACCAAGTCAACCCGCAGTTGGCCCAAGTCGTCTTTGGTGTGATTTTCCAAGCCGTGCTCTTCTTGGCGTTGGGCCAAGTCGCGCTGCTTCCTGCGATTTTGGAAGCCCGCGAGATCTTTTACAAGCAGCGCGGCGCCCATTTCTTCCGCACGCTGTCGTTTGTCTTGGCGCAATCGATCACCCAAATCCCATTCAGTGTGGCTGAAGCTGCCATCTTTGGCTCCATCATGTACTGGATCTCGGGCTTTGTGTCGGACGCTGGTGCGTTCTTGGTCTACGAATTGATTTTGCTCATGACGAACGTCCTCTTTGCCTCGTGGTTCTTCTTTATCGCGGTCGCGTCGCCCAACTTGCACGTGGCCAAGCCGTTGTCGCTCGTCTCGGTCCTCTTCTTTGTGCTCTTTGCGGGTTTCATCATCGTCCAAGACGACATCCCCGACTACTTTATCTGGATCTTCTGGATCAACCCGATCTCGTGGTGCATGCGTGCGTTGTCGATCAACCAGTACTCGGCCTCGGCTTTCCAAGTCTGCGTCTACGACGGCGTCGACTACTGCAAGGCGTATGGCGGCAAGACCATGGGCAACGTCCAGTTGGAGCTCTTCAACATGCCGACCGACACCAAGTGGATCTGGTACTGCGTGGCCTTCATGGCTGGCATGTATGTCGTCTTTGTCGGTCTCTCCTTTGTCGCGCTGGAGTACTTTCGCTTTGAAAACGGCCACGGCATCGCCCTCACGGAAGAACAGGAGGCCGACGAAGAAGCGGAAAAGGCCGTCTACAACAAGATGCCGTCCACCCCCGTCGCCTCGCACAACTCGGACTCGGTCGAGATTGCTGTCCAAACCTTTGTCCCAGTCACTCTCACCTTCCGTGACTTGCATTACTTTGTGCCCAACCCGACCAAGGGCCAGCCTGAATTGGAATTGCTCAAGGGCGTCAGTGGCGTTGCATTGCCTGGCACTGTCACGGCCTTGATGGGTTCGTCTGGTGCTGGCAAGACGACGTTGATGGATGTGATTGCCGGCCGCAAGACTGGTGGGAAGATCGTTGGTGATATTTTGCTCAACGGATACCCAGCCACCGACTTGGCCATCCGCCGTTGCACTGGCTACTGCGAACAAATGGACATCCACTGCGAGAGCGCGACCTTTCGCGAAGCATTGACGTTCAGTGCCATGTTGCGTCAATCGAGCGATGTTCCCACGGCCCAAAAGTTGGAACACGTCGAAGACTGCATCCGTTTGTTGGAAATGAACAACATTGCTGACTTTATCATCCGCGGCAGCTCGGTCGAGCAAATGAAGCGGTTGACGATCGGTGTCGAATTGGCTGCTGCGCCCAGTGTGCTCTTTTTGGACGAACCCACGAGTGGGTTGGACGCTCGGTCAGCCAAGATCATCATGACTGGCATTCGCAAGATCGCCTCCACGGGTCGCACGGTGGTCTGTACGATCCATCAGCCTTCCACCGAAGTGTTTGAAATGTTTGACAACTTGCTCTTGCTCAAGCGCGGTGGTGAAACAGTCTTTTACGGTGACTTGGGTGCCCACTCGAGCCACTTGATTGAATATTTCTCGTCCATTCCTGGCACGGCTGCGATCCAAGCGGGTGCGAACCCTGCTACGTGGATGTTGGAAGTGATTGGCGCCGGCGTCGAAACCAAGAGCGCCAACACGACCGACTATGTCCAAGTGTTCAAGGCCAGCCACGAATTTAAGCAGCTCTCGCTGGACCTTGACCTCCATTGCCTTCCCCGCCCCGACATCCCTGAAATGACCTTTACCTCCAAGCGCGCCGCCACCAACGGCACCCAATGTGCCTACGTTGTCCAGCGCTTCATGCGCATGTACTGGCGCACGCCCTCGTACAACTACACCCGCATGATGCTTTCGGTCTTTTTGGCGATTCTCTTTGGCTTGTGCTACCGCTCCGTCGACTACACGACCTTTTCTGGTGTCAACGGCGGCATTGGCATGGTCTTTACTACGACGCTCTTCGTGGGGATCATTTCGTTCAACTCTGTCTTGCCCTTGGCGGCTGAAGAACGTTCGTCGTACTACCGCGAACGTGCCTCGCAGACTTACAACGCGCTCTGGTACTGGGTGGGGTCGACCGTCGCGGAGATTCCGTACGTCTTTTTGACGTCGTTTGTCTTCACCATCATCTTTTACCCGTTCGTGGGCTTCAAGGGCAATGTCGGCGATGTCATTTTCTATGGCTTCAACTTGAGCTTGCTTGTCTTGATGAACGTCTACTTTGGTCAGCTCATGGCCTATGCCATGCCCCGTGTCGACGTGGCTGCTGCCATGGGTGTCTTGCTCAACTCGATCTTCTTCCTCTTCATGGGCTTCAACCCACCGACGTCGCAGATCCCGAGTGGCTACAAGTGGCTCTCGACGATCACGCCCCCCAAGTACAGTTTGTCGGTCTTGGTTGCCCAAGTATTTTCCAAGTGCAGCGAAGCTGGGACTGAGATGGGCTGCAAGACCATGACGGGCGTGCCCCCAATCTTGCTCAAGCAGCTCAACAAGAAGGAGGTGACGGTCAAGGAGTTCACTGAGCACATGTTTGACATGAAGGACGACGACGCCGTGCGCAACACGCTCGTTGTGATCTGCTGCATCATCTTCTTCCGCGTCCTCGGCCTCTACGCCCTCCGCTACATCAACCACCAAAAGAGATAGATCTATATACACTATACATATTTAAAATCCAAACAAGTCCATATTCATATTGTCAGGAAACGATGGACACTTGTCAGTTCAATACACTGATTGAGTGTTGAACAGGTACTCAAAGCTTTGGCTTCAAGCACAACAAGTGCATTCCTTGCCTATGGGCCAAGCTTGTTGCCATCTTCAAAGAGGATTATCCAACATCCTGAAGCATCGCCTGCCCCATGCTCAGATTCGACTGTGCCCTCTTCTATATGAATAATACGACGATCGAACGAAGCAACAAACCCAATATGTATTGGTATCGCATTACCACTCGGACCGTTGGTAGTCTTTGAAGAACTGACCCGACGGAAACACGTGCGGTTCTTGCTGGAACCCGCCAAAGATGGGGTCCAAAATGCGGGCCGCCGCGTCGATTTCATCGAGTGGCGTCTGGAAATTGTGGGTCGCAGCGATTTCCTGCGCCTTTTCGCGCGGGTTTTCGTCGTTGATCCAGCCCGTGTCGACCGAATTCATGAAAATGCTGCGCCCCGTCAATTCCTCGGCGCACGTGCGGGTCATCATGTTGACCGCCGCCTTGGCCATGTTGGTGTGGGGGTGATGCGGCGTCTTGTAGCGGTAAAATTTGCCTTCCATTGCACTCACGTTGACGATAAACTTGTATGGCATCGGGCTCTACGCATGCCAATGGAATCAATGATGACGAGTCTTGTCGTCTCTACCTTGTCAAAGAGCAAGATCGCTCGTTTGTTCAAAATGAACGGCGCCAGCGTGTTGATTGCAAACACTTCGGCCAACTCTACCAACAATAATTGAAGAAGTCAATGTGGGTTTCGCTATACCGGGCAACTCGACTTGGTCAATTTTGAGTTTCCACGTGTTGGTCGACCGCAAATCCACTTGCTGCATGTTGGTGTCATATTGCGCCGCAGGAAAAAGCGCCGCCCGCGCTTCCTCCGACATCTCGCGGTCCTCCGACGTGAGCGGCATTTGCGACAACTCGGCTATATCTCTCAACGAATTACGATTTATGGAATCCAATCTCTGGTCAGAGATATGCATTCAAGTCGAAATACTTGTCACTCGTCAGAATATATACTACTAGAGAAATGACTCAATCTTACCGTGAGAAGTCGATCGTTGGGCAAGTGATCACCCTTTTCGGAAATATGTCAATCACTTCCGAAAACACTCGTTGGTCGCGAAAGCAGTCAACGATCGCCAAAGTTTGCTCGGCCAAGTGAGTTGGCGAGAACCGCAAGACCATCTATCCGATTCAACGTGGCTCCAAGCGACGAGATGAAGGTCCTCCAAGAAAGTAGAGCAACTAGAGCATCTCTAAGGACAATAACTTCGATATTCTGGCTGATGTGAGGCCGAATGCTCACGCTAGCCGTTCAAGGAGCTCCGGCAGGCACTCCAATCACGACAAATCGGTGGAGATGCTGATTTCTCATGGCAGCTCCTTCGCCAATCCAACGATAATACTCAATCTCTGAATTCAACATGTGAGTGTTTGGTCAGTTGAGATCCATTTTACATGGACTGCAACTGGCTGATGAACACGTCCTTGTTTCGTCAGTGATCCAATCTTTGGGTAGAGGTCTAATGCAAGGTCAATCAGAGACTATTTTTACAGTACGGACTTGACTGCATCTCGCAACGTGAGCTGGGATCCGATCGCGGTCTTCATGACAACTTGGTCCATTTGAATTATCAGGTTTCTCACTGTGCGCCGACGGGCATTGGCATCGGCAAGGATTCCTCACATGTGAGTTCGAATGTGTGTCTGTGCGACGATTGGTCTCGTTGAACGGTCGCATCGCAAAACTGTAAGCAGCTGGCTTTAGTGTCCCACATGCAAATGTACTACAGATCGCTGTTTACGAGTTGACGAGGGGCACATTGCAGCAATGAAAAGCCTCTCCTTGGGACCAACATGATGACATTGAGTTTGTTGTTGAGATAGAAATAGTTATTGTCTCGACGACTAAGTGCTTCGACACGTCAAACAAGCAATCGTGGGAGGATGTACCCACGGGGCAAAACAAGCCCAGTGTACAGAGCGACACGTGGGGTGTCCCAGTTGTACGATTTAACTTGGACGTAGTATTACCTCGATCGACAACATATCCTTTGGGCTCGAGAATTAGTCCTAAGACTGAACACGACCAACAGGCTTTGGCCCGCAGCGAGATGCTTCCATGCACCTGAAGATCAAACGAATCAAAAGAACATGTTCCCTTTGAAACCATTTTGTTCTTCAGTCGACATACGATTCGATCCCGTCCTTACGCTCTTTTGATGGTCGGAGAATGAGATATCAGACTGGTCGCAAAAGTCCCGTTGACGTGTCATCTGGGAGAAGAGGCTAGTCACGCCACCCATGTGATTCGTTACTTTGTCCCCTTCTCGAGTCGTGTCTCTCCCCGTGGGTGGGTGCAGCATAGCGGCCCTTTCATTTTCCAATTGCCATGGCGCCGTTCGAGTCGATCGGGTCCATCTTTGGCCTCGTCTGCGCGATCAACGTACTCAACTATGTCGACCGAGGCCTCATTCCTGGCGCGCCCATCCAACTGCAAGCGTTCGTCCAATCCGTGCTGGACGTCCCACCCGAGAACGTCAGCGTCTACATTGGTCTCCTCGTCTCGGCCTTCATCGCCGCGTACTCGATCTTCATCTGTGTCTTTGGCTACCTCTCCATCCGCCATCGCCCCTTCCACCTCGTTTCCATCGGCCTCTTCCTCTGGGTCCTCGCCTCGGCCCTCTCGGGCATCTCAAAAACCGTCGCTAGCTACCCGCTTCTCCTCACTGGGCGCTTTGTCAGCGGCATTGGCGAGTCGGCCTTCCAAGCAATCATGCCACCCTTCATCGACCAGCATGCGCCCAGCGAGAAGCGCACCTTTTGGCTTGGCCTCTTTGGCGCTGCCATTTCGGTCGGCACGGCCATTGGTTACTCGTATGGTTCGCTCATGGCGCAGACCGCCGGCTGGGACATTGGCTTCTTCGTCGCCGGTGTCGTCATGCTACCCCTCGCACTCGTCTGCGCCCGCTTCATCCCGATGCGATTTGACCACCCGATGGCATACGACCCCGCCGTCGCCACCGCCGACGCACTTCGTCGCTGCATCGACAGCCACAGCAGCACCGCCGACCGCCGCGCCTCGGTCACTCTCTTGGGTGAGCTAGCGTCCGTCCTCCGCTCGCCACTCTTTTGGACCTCGACGCTTGGCTACGCCGCCTACACGTTTACGCTCGCGGGCCTCGCGTCGTTTGGCCCCGTCATCCTCATCGGCACGGGCGTGCTCAGCGACAAGGTGGCCGCGACCGTCTTTGGCGCTCTCGTCGTTGTGGCTGGCATGGTTGGTGCGCCACTCGGTGGCTACTTGGTCGACGCAGCCTGCCGCGGCCGGGGCACCGAAACCGACTTTCGACTCGTCGTGGCCACCCGCCTCATGTTTGGCTTGGTGCTTGGCGGCATCGCGTTGGCGTTTGGCGCGTGGCTTGCCGTCGACTCGGCGCCGGCGTTCCTCGTCTGCATGTTCTTCTCGCTCATGTTGCTCTTCATGACCCAGTCGCCCCACCAAGTGTCGATCCTCCTCAGCGTCGAGAAGCCCCAGCGCGGGTTTGCCACGGGCCTTGGGCTTTGCCTCATGCACCTTCTCGGAGACGTTCCATCGCCCATCGTGCTCGGTTGGCTCAAGGACCGTTGGGCCCCCGACTGCGGCAGTGTCCTTGACCACGACCACATCGAGCGCCTCAACCCCGACTGCGTCCTCCACGGCAAGACGGGGCTAACCCGCGTCCTACTCTTTGCTTTTTTATGGCTGGGCTGGGCTGCCCTCTTTTGGGGCATCTCGTATGCCATTGCCCACAAGAAGCTCCGACGCCAACCCAAAAGCGTGGTTCTCTTCGACAATTACAACACGCCTGTCCTCAGTCGCAACGACTCGTACTAGTGCAACACGATGAATATTTATTTCCAACAGAGAATATTTATTTCCAACAGCTCATGAGATCCCCAACAAGGCGCTTGGCCGCGTCAAAGGGATTTCACTGCGCCATGACAGGCCTTTGAATCATGTACAACATGGATTGCCTTGGCAAGTCCAAGAGCGAATTTATGCAGTTCATGAGATTTTGCACTCTCGCGGGCGACAGAGACGTTTCCAATCACATCACACCAAGAGCTTTTCAGAGTCATGTAGTTCCACCCTGGCCATCATCGATCAACGATGGCGAAGAAGGAAGGGGTAGTGTGTGATTTGTCACATTCCCCAACAAGCTCGAGCACTTTCACTTGCATTTGTTTCAAACCCGCTCCTTCGTGCCATGCCATTCTTTTCCGTTGAGGCGCCACCGGCAATTTTTCTTCTCAAGGTCGCTTGGCTGTGAGATGCTAGTCAATGGGCTAGAAAGCGCCCCACCTTGGACAGTCGAAGCGCATCGCTGCACGATTGAAGTGTCATTACTAGTGGCCTTGTTGTGTCAAGCCCACCTACGTCAACAGCCTTGCCGTGCCGATCGGCCCCCCTGCAATGTCCATTTGTGCGGCAACCAGAGCCGTTGGTTTGGCATTTGTAACAAACACAAAAGGTTGACCCAAAGAGATGTAGCTTCACAAAACGACGTGTAATTTGTTAATGTTCTCAAACAGTGTGTTTTCCATGGCGAGTCTGCGTTTGAATGTTCAAACGAACGTCGACACGAGCTGCTTTGGGATACTCCTTCAACGTGCTTGCTGATACATGATTCCCATCTCTGAGGGCAAAAGTAGAGGTTACAGACACGAGATTAAGGCTAGCTACAGAGCGAAGACCATGATGGGTGCGCCAGGGTCAGGCGATGATTAATTGTTGGACGCACGGACGTCGTGCCAAGTGGACGCAACCAGTAGGACTAAAATCGCCCGGGCGAAACATTTAGAAAGCAATAGCAAGATGGAACAAATCGATCATTCGTCATATCTACGACACTGACGACGGATACGCGTCGCATGGCGTCGCCGCCAAGGCGACTCAAAAACTGTTCTTTGCATGTGACGGTGTCTTCTACGTAGAATTGAATTTCGAAAATGGAAAGAATTCGAGCTCACAACTTTCAACGACCAAGATGGGATCCTCGATTGAAGTCCCCGTGGCTACTTGTAAAGAAGAGACGGCGTTGAACGTGGTGTCGATGATTTGACCGTAATCCCGTCGTGGTAAATATATTTCCCATTGACAACAGCGCCTTGACTTCAATTGCCATTGTCTATCTCTAAATCTCATTGGCCCTTTCACTCTGCACCCAGAGCAACATCATTTACCCATGATGTGACTTAATCGTCAAATGGTGGTGTTCAGTTGTGTTGATTACTTGACTGCCGTGTTCAACTCGAGTTTCCTTTGACGTGGCGGATGCAAACGCTGTGGAACTGCTGCACATGAGCGCATCCGTGTGCCTTGGCGATGGATGGGCATGTTTGGCGCAAAGCCGGCTTTCGCTCGCGGTGACTTGACGCAGTGTATGGTTTAGCAGTTCGTAACTTTGAAGTCGATCATACAAGGACGCTCGTGTGAAGCAACTATTAGCCAAGCAGCGAGGTTGGTAGTAATGGCAAGCACCTTTTCGATGCTGGTGGACCGCACATGTCTCTGTCACACCATAGTCCTTGGGGACCACGCGTTCCAAATAGAGTCCGAGGAGGGTGTAGAGGACACAATCGACCAACAAGACAATTAGATTCGTGGAGAAGCGGTAGTTCTTGATGGATTCGTTCACGTTGGCAAAGGTGATGCCGACGCCGTTGGTCTCGGCAGCCGCCAACAACCGACCGAACCGGATCATCGTCTTGACGACCCACTTCATGGACGAAGCCGACATCTTGGGCGACCGCATCGCCATCATGGCCGAGGGCGAGCTGCGCTGCTGTGGCTCATCGCTCTTTTTGAAGAACCGGTACGGCGCGGGCTACAACTTTTCGCTCGTCAAGGCCGAGCACTGCGACACGACTGCGTTGATTGACTTTGTCTCGTCGCATGTCGTCGACGCCAAGGTCCTCAGCAACGTCGGCACGGAGATTGCGTTTCAGCTGCCGCTGCACGCGACCCACTTGTTTGCGCCCATGTTTGCAGCCTTGGACGACAACCTCTCGGGCCATGGTATCCTCTCGTATGGGATTTCCGTGACGACGATGGAAGAAGTGTTTATCAAGGTCGCCGAGCTAGGCGACGAGCGCCACCAACACACGTTGCCTGCCAAGACCAAGCCCATGATGGACACGACTGGGGCGATGACCAAGATGTCCCGCGCCCCCATTGCCCCCCTTGCGATGTTTGGCATCCAATTTGGCGCGCTCTTCAAGAAGCGCTTCCGCACGGCCAAGCGTGACAAGCGCGCCGTCATCTTTGGTGCGATTTTGCCCATCTTGCTCTTGGTGCTTGGCGTGGGGCTGCTCAAGTCGTCTGGGTTGGGCAAGAACGACCCGCCGTTGGCCTTGACGACCACGGCCAAACTTCCACGAGGTGACCAAACCCCCGTTCCGTTCACGTGCCAGTCCGATTGGCTCTGCGATAGCTCGATGGCCCAGCTCAGCCAAGCCAAAGCGTACGATCTCAAGATCCAGACGCCCGTGTACCCGACAGACTCGCCCACTGTGTTTGGCGTCGAAAACAGAAACCTCAGCGTGAGTGGTGTGAGTGGTGTGTGCACGCGCATGGGCGAAGAAGTGTGGAACCATGGCTACGGCAAGAAGAACACGCCCCTCGTCATGGGCCAGTATGGCGCGTACGCCTTCTTTGGCTCGGCCAAGGACCGCCTCTTTGGCTACAACATTGCCGTCAACACAACTGCCCCCCATGCGTCGGTCATGTTCAAGTCCCTCGTCGACGAAGCGTTGTACCGCGCGGCCACGGGCAACTCGAACCTCCAACTGCGTGTCACGACTAAGCCTTTCCCGCTCACCAACAGCTCCAAGGTGCAGCTGACCACGTACCTCTCGTTCATGGCGCCGCTCTTTGTGCTTCTCGCGTTCGCCTTCTTCACGGCCTCAATTGTGCCGTACTTGGTCAAGGAGCGCCAGGCGACGTCCAACGCCAAGCACCAGCAGTTGGTCTCTGGCGTGAGTTTGCCTGCGTTTTGGCTCGCCAACTTTGCGTGGGATTTGATTGTCTACGCCATTCCGTGCGCCGCGGGTTTGTTGGCCATCTACCTCTTTGACATTACGCCGTTCACGGGCAACGACTGCACATCCTGCGCCGGCACGCCGTTTGCCGCAGTCATCACAGCGTTTGTCCTCTTGGGCTTTGCCATCATTTCGTTTTCGTACGTGCTCTCGTACGTCTTTTCGAACGCGGCATCGTCTCAGACCTACGTCATCCTCCTCAACATCCTCCTTGGCATGGTCCTCCTCATCGTCTCGATCGTACTCGACATCGTCAACAACTCGACCAAGAGCGCCAACAAAGCACTCAAGTTCATCTGGCGCCTCTCGCCGCTCTTCTGCGTCGGCAATGGATTGTACTCACTCAGCACGACGACGTTGGATGTGACCCAAGGCTCAGCCAAATCTCAAACCAAGTCGGCCTTTAGCACCGATGTCATGGGATACGAACTGCTCTTCCTCGCGATCGAAGCCCTCGCGTACCCTGTGTTGGCCATTGCGATCGACTACCTCTTGAGCTTTCCCAAACTCAAAGCCAAGATGGCCAAGAAGATCCAAGGCGATGACTCGACCCCATTCGAAGTCGACCCGGACGTCCAAGCAGAGGAAGCGCGAGTCGCAAGCGGCGCGGCCGACCAAGATGCCGTCGTCATGCGCCGCCTCCGCAAGGTCTACAAGGGTGGCAAGGTCGCCGTGGCTGACTTGTCGCTGGGTCTGCATCAGGGCGAGTGCTTTGGCTACCTTGGCATCAACGGCGCCGGGAAGACGTCGACCATGAAGATGTTGACAGGCGATGACGTGGCAACGTCTGGCACTGGCACATTGGGTGGCTTTGACATTCTCTCGCAGCAGTTGGACGTCCGACGCTTGATTGGCTACTGTCCCCAGTTTGACGCGCTCATCGACCTCCTCACGGTCCGCGAGCACTTGGAATTGTTTGCTGCGATCAAGGGCATTCCGTCGGCCCGCCTCAACGACACCGTCGTGGAGCTCATGGCCCAAATGAACCTCAACGACTTTGAACACAAGCTCGCACACACGCTGAGTGGCGGCAACAAGCGCAAGTTGTCGGTCGCGATCGCGATGATCGGGTCCCCGCCCATCATCTTTTTGGACGAACCGTCCACGGGGATGGACCCCGTGAGTCGCCGCTTCATGTGGGACGTGATCGCCGACATTTCGACCCGCAGCAAAGAATCGACTATTCTCTTGACGACACACAGCATGGAAGAATGCGAGGCGCTCTGCACGCGTGTGGGCATCATGGTCGGCGGCCGGCTGCGCTGCCTCGGCAGTGTCCAGCATCTCAAGCACCGCTTTGGCAACGGCCTCTCGATGCACGTCAAGGCGTCGGTGACGACGGCGGACCAAGTGGCGCGCTTTGTGCAAACCCACTTTGGCGCGGCGACGGCCATGGTGGCCCACGCTGACCTCGCCCAAACGTGCGCGGCGTTGGGCAACCCAGCCCGCGCCGACTCGCTCTCGGAAGGCCACGCGACGGGTTTTGTCCTCGTCGAGTCGTTGGCCCACAATGGCTACGTGAGTGCGACCGATTTGTGTGCGTGGTGGCTGGCCGAAGACAAGTTTGAGGCGCTCGCGGCCTTCTTGGACGAGTCGTTTGGCGGCGCGACGGTGCTCGAGCGCCAGAACGACGTCTGCCGCTTCCAGCTCGTGGCCGCCCACTTGGCACTCTCGCGCGTCTTTTCGACGGTTGAAGCGACCAAGGCGCAAATCGGAATCCAGGAATACACCGTGTCCCAGACGACGTTGGAGCAGATTTTCAACGGCTTTGCGTCCCAGCAGAC
>VJMH01005921.1:0-15542 GCA_009835185.1 Aphanomyces stellatus | reverse complement strand
GAGAGGATAATATATAGTCGCGCCAATGACAGCGAGTCTCGTTTCAAGTTCGTTTCAACCAACATGGAGCTTCTTCGACTTGGAGCCAACTTGCCAAGTGACAAAATTGGTTGAGGAGATCTGGTACACGATGGGTTTGTAAATTCCATTGTTTACGATATACATAGGGGTTAAAAACTAGCAGCTATTGGGGGCGAGATGGTCGTTTCTCTGATTCAGACGCTGCGCGCCTTGAACGCTTGGTATTCAGACTCGCGCGTGATCGGGTTGGGCTTGAGCGTGGCCGCTGTGATGCGATGCGAACGGAAAGCCGCACCTTCTTCGGTCGTCGATCGCGCAAACAAGTTGGTGCGCTTCTCCTTGGCGATTGACACATCGGGGCTCGCGGTCAAGTAGCGCACGCCTTCGAAGGTCGCCATGGACGTGGCAAAGGCCATGATGCCGATGATGGGGTACGTGGCTGGGTCGGAGAGCCACGTCTTGACGGCGGAGCGGGTGGCGCGGGTGGCAGTGGAGGAAGCCATATTGATGATGAGTGTGTCTTGGTAGAAATTGAAATATGAGGGAAGATCGCCGCCGTGTCGACTATGCTGCGGTGGACCATAGTCAAAGACACGCAAGAATGCCAGCAAAGACACGCAGAATGAAATCGCATTTCGCGAGACAAATTCGCGTCGTTTCATTGGCTGCAATTGGTATTCGTCATAGACATGCAACCAATAAAATGATTTTGTATATTTGCCAAAGCGGTGTCAATTAGCAAAACGTCATAACATTTTCCTTCACTTGTGAAATGAGGGGTAAGCAAGCCCAATCCACCAGGAAAACACCGAACACAATATCGGGAGCCAAAGGATAAAAGTGCAATTTCGTGGTGGAATCGAGACTATGGCAAAGTGCGTGTCAATCATTTGTTCGCAAATGAGCGACGAATCTGTCTGATTTTGGAAAGAAGATTGATGTCATCGTGTCTGTCTCTCGGCTGCCACGATGAGGGACAGCCATTCATGTTTATATCCCTTCATTGTCACAGTTTGAATTTCTAAGAAAGCTGATCTTGATCAAGCAAAAAGAAACCAAAGGATATCTTACCAAAATCAGACAGATTCGTCGCTCATTTGCGAACAAATGATTGACACGCACTTTGCCATAGTCTCGATTCCACCACGAAATTGCACTTTTATCCTTTGGCTCCCGATATTGTGTTCGGTGTTTTCCTGGTGGATTGGGCTTGCTTACCCCTCATTTCACAAGTGAAGGAAAATGTTATGACGTTTTGCTAATTGACACCGCTTTGGCAAATATACAAAATCATTTTATTGGTTGCATGTCTATGACGAATACCAATTGCAGCCAATGAAACGACGCGAATTTGTCTCGCGAAATGCGATTTCATTCTGCGTGTCTTTGCTGGCATTCTTGCGTGTCTTTGACTATGGTCCACCGCAGCATAGTCGACACGGCGGCGATCTTCCCTCATATTTCAATTTCTACCAAGACACACTCATCATCAATATGGCTTCCTCCACTGCCACCCGCGCCACCCGCTCCGCCGTCAAGACGTGGCTCTCCGACCCAGCCACGTACCCCATCATCGGCATCATGGCCTTTGCCACGTCCATGGCGACCTTCGAAGGCGTGCGCTACTTGACCGCGAGCCCCGATGTGTCAATCGCCAAGGAGAAGCGCACCAACTTGTTTGCGCGATCGACGACCGAAGAAGGTGCGGCTTTCCGTTCGCATCGCATCACAGCGGCCACGCTCAAGCCCAACCCGATCACGCGCGAGTCTGAATACCAAGCGTTCAAGGCGCGCAGCGTCTGAATCAGAGAAACGACCATCTCGCCCCCAATAGCTGCTAGTTTTTAACCCCTATGTATATCGTAAACAATGGAATTTACAAACCCATCGTGTACCAGATCTCCTCAACCAATTTTGTCACTTGGCAAGTTGGCTCCAAGTCGAAGAAGCTCCATGTTGGTTGAAACGAACTTGAAACGAGACTCGCTGTCATTGGCGCGACTATATATTATCCTCTCTTGACTGCCAATCCAGCTCCGTCTAGATGTATCCTCAGACACTCACCTCCCTCGACGCCGTTGGTGCGTGTCTTTTTCTCCTCCATCGTTCATCGTGGCACCACGTCGGCCTCACTTCAGTCTCATTTTTGAATTTCCCATCTCCACCATTGCCACAATGTCCGCCAAAGTCACTCGTTCGGCCGCCAAGGCGTGGCTCTCTGATCCTGCCACGTACCCCATCATCGGCATCCTCTCGTTCGCGGGTGGCATGGCGGCCTTTGCCGGCGCCCGCTACCTCTCGTCGAACCCGGATGTGATGCTGGTCAAGGAGAAGCGCATGCAGACACTCGACCACCACTCGGCCGAGCAGGCGCAGAGCTTCCGGACCCACCGCGATGCGTTTGCACACCTCAAGCCCAATCCGATCACGAAAGAGAAGGACTACGAAGCGTTCTCCAAGCGCCAGCACTGACACCGTCATCTCGCACTAATACATGATTCTATCTGCTTTTACCTCATGCATACTCGGTATTCAATTCTCGACTCAACTATTGCCGTTGACCATTTGAAAGGGTGTCCGTGGTGTGGTGCTTGCATTCCTTGCCAATCATCGACCGCGGGGAGCTTGGGGAAATGGACTCCCGCGGAGAATATCCAGAATATGAGTAATCTGTGCTTCAAACTGTAATTGCCAGCTTGAACACTGCATGCATTATATACGCGACCCAGTCAAACTTCTGGCAATGCTGGACAACACATACATTCAACTGCTGACGCACATCACTAGCGCCCCGCTGCTTTTGAAGGCCGGAGGTGCATGACTCCACCAACAACGCACCCAAGCTTCTCTTGATGACCTGTGGATGCTTGGATCATCCTGCATGCTGTTTCCACGAGGCGGGCGAAGTACACCGGTTGAGCTCCTGTGCGATGTTTTCGAAAAGCGCAGGATCCCTTACACACGGTCAGGCCAAGTGTCGGAGCTCTTCAAGTCCAACCAGGTCACGAACGAAAAGCGATATCGCTTTTTCGTTCGATCTGGTATTCATGCTGCACAGTACTCCCGCCACTTTGTTATTCGTGAAGGCGAAATACAACTTCCGACAGTCAAACTCTAAATAATGCAAGTACTTGTGTATTCGAGTACGTCAAGTGCCAATCGTTCATGAATTTGCTCACGAGTTTTGGGCGCGTGCCTTGAAGGCCTGGTATTGAGCTTCGCGAGTGATAGGGTTAGGCTTAAGTGTCGCCGCTGTCACCCGATGCGCACGGAATGCCTCTGCTTCTTCGGCTGAATGGGACATCATGGACTTGCGTTTCTCCTTGCTGAATGACACGTCGGGGCTCTGAGTCACATAACGGAAGCCACCAAAAATACCCATGCCACCAGCAACGGCCATGATAGCAATGATGGGGTATGTGGCAGGGTCAGAGAACCACTTCTTGAGACCAGTTTGGGCGATGCGTGTTGTCATTGGGTAGGGGCGGAAAATAGGGGGCTTCTGTGGGGCTCAGTGGAAAAGGAATTATGGTTGCAGAGGGGCGACGCTCCCAAAGGAAACTCCCATTCATAACGATGATGAAGATACACAGGACGTGCGACATTTCGAGCGACATTTGACACAACCCTAACGCAGTCAGGACATATCGTGAATCATCTTTGAGTGATCAAGTTAATGAACCAATCAAAACCAAGTGACAATGTCAGCCACCAATCAACTGAGATTTCAACTTGAAGTTGTGAAACAATATGATTCTTCCAGCTTGTGAAGCCATCTCCGTGATGCCGGTTGACGAAGTCGGCGATGTTCCAACAATCCAACAACCAGCTAAATGGCCCTGGACAAAGGACCTATCTTGGCTTACTAATTTCCCATAACGTTATCAAGAGAACAATGAATGCCATATCTACAATTTTTATGATTATTTGATGTATGTTTTTTCCTTCCCTCGTTCCATGGCAAATGACATAAGTGCATTTTTACAAATGCTTATCATGCAAATTCAACCCCTGGGCAAAATCAGTAGCTCAAAATGCTTTTGGCGATCTCAAGTGCGACGAAATGTATTTTGTGGTATTGATTAATGTAATCTGGCATGTCGGGGGTGAAATGGCCTTTGAAAAGTACTCGCACCCACAGGCGAAAGCATACTAGTATCCTGTTATTGTCAAGCATAACAGAGCTCTGAGGTTTACTAAAATCAAACACCCTCTGTGTACTGTACTAATATTCTTCGACGTTTTATACGAAAGCGATTACGCTAACCAAGTTTTCAAAATAGAATTGAGGCTGCAAACATTCGAGGTGCGAATCAATCTCAATTAAGTACCGTAATCTGGCGAACAAGTTGCAGCCAAATCGATGGATTTTTAACCCCGAGTTCTAATTGACAACAATATACTTTGAAGGCTCAAGCTAATCGCGCTTGGACCGATGTTTGCGAGGACTCAATCTCGAGATATCTGAGTCCGTGTTGGACACTCCGGGATCATGGATGGTATGTTGACCATGCCCATGGCAAGTAACCTTTCGCTGGTTCGATTCGACAAAAGCCACTTGCAGCTAGCTTGGCGGATACAATCCCAGCACACTTTAGTAATCCAACGAATGAGCATCACTGCCGTCAACGAGACGGCTCGAGCCAACGAAATCCTGTGGTTGGGGACAATCGAGGGGCATGGAGCGAGGCGGGCCAATGACCATCGTGATCGTCGCAAGTCATTTCCTTGCCTTGGAGTCCCGAATGGTGGCAACTTCAACGGGAATCAACTCCAAGCCTTGGCCTCGCAACTTTCGGATTGAACGGATTCGTTCGTTGTGGCTGCAGGTCGGTTGACAATCATTACCCGCAGTTTTATAAAATATGCACTATACGGATGTGGTTGACAGTGGTTGACGGTGGTTGACAAGGCGTTACTTGTCACTTATTCGGGTTTCCCCACCCCGACAATACTATTACCTTGACTGATTTTCCATTTTCTCGTCTCCTTAAACTCTAAGTGTACTTGCTCGTACCATATGTTTTCGAGTGGCTACGCTTGCTAGGCCCGGGGCGAATTTCTCGTAACTCTTCACTTCGTGATCGGGTTGGATTGAGCAATTGCCTTGCGGTGGACTTGGAAACTCGATGCCTGCTCTACCGAGTGGTGCAAGCCTCTCATTCGCTCCTCGATGTTCAACATAAGGGCTCGACGAGAAAAGACGAGTGCCAGAAAATACTATTAAGCCACCGGTAAGCGAAATGATACCGATGTGGCTGGGATGGAGATCCACTCTTTGCGTTTGTGCTGGCAACTTTGGTGGAAATTAGGTGGTCGACGTATAGACTACCACAACACGTCGTTCAAACTGGGTGACCATGTTCACGTTTGACGACACCTCACCAGGCTCAATAATGCAGTGGCAAATGATGTGGAAGCATTGATTAAATATGGCATCATTTTGTTCGAATGACCATAATAAAGGATTTTTTTATGTGCGACCGACACTGATTCTTGACAAATACACGAACGCGCGAACTTTTTTGTGAGGGCTGCTCCTTGCGACAACATTGACACTGGAGCTTGACGTACTTTGCCCTGTGGCTGCCTTGTTGTGAACCCCACGCGCTCGACGTTCCTCGGACCATGGAATAAAAACGAATTCATTGAATTAGTCATCGCTAGTACGAACGTGTGTTTCTCATGCATTGTTGTTTCGCTCCTTGAAAGCTTGATATTCGTTCTCACGTGTGATTGGGTTGGCTTTCAACGTCGCGGCGGCAATTCGATGCGCACGGAACGCTTCCCCTTCTTCGACTGTATGCGATAGCAGCGTCGTCCGCTTCTCCTTGCTGAAGGCGACGTCGGGGCTCTGTGTCAGGTATCGCAAACCACCAAAGACTGCCATGCTGCCTGCACAGCCCAAGATGGCAATGATGGGGTACGTGGCAGGGTCGGAAAGCCATTTCTTGATTCCATGCTGGGTGACGCGAGCTGTCATTTGAGTGGACGGGTGGATTGTGTGAGCTTAAAGCAAATAGCAAAATGAGAAGGCGTTGATGGGGAATGCACTGCACTTGCGGGGATGCATCGCAGTCGATGGATGACAAAGATACGCAGGAAAGACCACGCCCCTTCGCACTTGTGTTGATGGTATACCAGGATGCAAGCCAATCAAAATCAAGAACAACGAAGAACAGCCAATGAAATTGCAGAATATATAAATTCAAGTTGACAGGGATTGTTGTTTGTGATGAAGTGCCTGCAAACACAACGATTACTTGGTGATGCGAATGGCATCGGTCCTGTTCCGCACCCGACGGGCGTATTCCCGTGGCCAGCCGCATCAGCACCCTGCAGCCTGCAACTTGAAGCAGGAGAAAATAAAGTGGCATACGTGGGCTGTGTGAACTCATACCAGAAATTATCCTCGACTAAGTAATTTTTTGAGCGAACGCACGAACTTCATGGTATGTTCCTTCATACGCAATAGCTGAATAATTCTGCAGACCCCGAGGGGATAACTTCGAAGATTGCGTTTCGCGACATAATATTGTAATGTGCCAGTGAATACATCTTTGATGTATTGGCTTGTTGCATCAAGCACCATATTAGGTTATAATTAATGTAGTTGAATTCAAATCGTGAAGGATTCTACAATAATTACATGCATCTTTGGCAAACTTTTGACAGGACAAAACTAAAAACTGCACCATCACCATGATCTATCTCGAACTGAGGAAGCACTCAGTCGGTTGGAAAACATGAATTTTCTAGATAGTGTAATTTAAATAATCAATTTTCAATTGGATAGATAATGATGTGGAGCTACACATTGGAAGTAACTGAACGAGATGGCGTAAAAGCATGAAATCATTTTCTATCAACCTCCAAATGAGATAAAAATCATTTATCAACATTCAGCTCGTCGCAGGCATTCCATCGACCTGCGCAGCGTCGAACACTGGGTCACGATACGCCACGAAATCGATGGGCGTCAGTCTATATCTTGGGCATCCAAGCACAGGATGCCTAAGAGGTACATGTCCCTTGGCTTGTATAGCCCATCGAAAATAGATGAATAAATGATCCTGGAACCTTGGCCAGGCCTCAGATTTCTCTCGCAAGTCCGGGAAGCGTCGGGAGTCATCTGTCTCGGGATGTGCGCTCCCGTTTTCAGAATTATTTTGGCTCACATGACGAGCCAGCGAGAGCCCACTGTTGCATGCGACCCAGGTGGGCAACTCAGCAGCCCTGAAGCCTGTGGCGGCTACAAACCAGTTCAATTGCTCCATGTAGCCTTGTGTCCTGGCTGCCTCAAAGTGGGCAAGTGGGGCTACGAAAGCCACAAGCCGACCACAACCATGCGACGCGAGTGGAAGCGACGGCGAGTGACGGCATTTACAACTAGTCAGCCACCTGAAGGCAGCGTGTGCGTGGCAAGTGACCGACCGACCAAGAAAAAGCGAATTGAACCAACGTGGTCCCCCAATACCTCGTCCGAGTCGTCGTCATCAGAAAGTTCGACATCAGATTCAAGTGATGCCAGTCAAGACGAAGTTGACGTCGCTTTCGTGGGCCGCCCAAGAAACAAGTCCAGCCAAGTGAACATTTCCAAAGTTGCAGTACCAGTACCGCCCGACCATCATCGGCCATCTCGGACACAGTGACAGCCTCGGTGGTTGGTCACAGCGTTTGCCACCAACAAGACGCCGTGCGATTGCATATTTAACGTACTAGAAACTAACAGTGTAAATGAAGTCGAAGTAAATTGACCACCCAAACGACAATCCAACATACAGTGCCATGTTACAAGTAGAAACTGCTAGATCAAAACGTGTTCAAAAACTTGTTTCATGACACTCTCTTGCCACATCGTTGTCATTTTGTGGCTTTCAAGACAGTGTGTTGGCGGATGACTTCACGGCCTCGAAAGCATTGATCTGACCATAGCCATACACATTGTTGGGAAACTGCGTCGGTGGGATGTTGGCACAGAATTCATCGGTGGGAACTAGGGATTGCGTGGCGGTGGTGGTGGTAAGGGCCGCGTATACTTGGTCAAAAGTAGCACCTCCGTGTGCCGAGAGGTAGAGGGCAACGGCACCGGTCACGTGCGGACTCGCCATACTCGTGCCAGACCTGGTTTCAACGGACGAGTCGTCCTTGTTGGAAGCCGAGACGACGTCTTCACCAGGAGCTGCCACGTCAGGCTTGATGCGATCGTCCTCCGTGGGACCCATGCTCGACGAATGGTAGAGGCCGTGGTTGGAGTTCGTGCCTCCGACAGCAATCACGAGGGGGGAGGAGCCAGGGTAGTTGGTAGTACCACAACCCATGGCGCCGTCGTTGCCCATCGAAAAGACGGGGATGATACCTGCGGCACGCCAGGCAACGAGGGAACCATCAAACCAGTCGCTGCCCCAAAGATTGCCCCAACTGTTGTTGATCACATGTGGGGCCTTCGTGCAGTCATTTTTGTTGCCTTTTGTGTCAGTGGGGCAGAGCATAAACTGCGCGCACTGGATCAGTTGCTCTTGGTGGCAAAGGTAATTGCAGCCAAGACACGAAATCCACTTGGCCCCTGGGGCCACGCCGATGCCATTTGCCCCAGCAATTGTGCCAGTCACGTGCGTGCCGTGACCCCACTTGTCGTACGGGGCATCCGTGCCGTTGAACGGGTCAAACCAGCCATATTCCGCGCGCCAATTCGACTTGAGGGCTTCATGGGTGTAGCGCACGCCCGCGTCGATTGAACCCACGACAATGCCTTGGCCCGTGTTGCCTTGGGCCCACGCCGCAGGGGCTTGAATCCTATCGACGCCCCATTGGTTGGCTCTGGCTGCTTTCGTGGCGCTCTTGATGGGCGGAGTTGCTCTTGGGGATTCAAGTTTCACGACGAATGGTTCATGGACAGACTCGACTTGCGGAGACGCTGCGACCTTGTGGAGTATCTCGGGCGTGATGTTGTCAATGTACATGGCGCAGTCGATCCACGTCGTCCGGACTGCCATGGCGCGGACGTCCGAGGTCGATTCGATGCGAGACTCATGGAGCATGTCCAGGACCTCGTTTTGGACAGCCGTCGTGTATTCTTGGAGGGATTCGACGACGGACGAGATGGTGTCGGCGCGGGTGGCACATGCTCGGAGACGGCGGTGATGGTTTGCCAGCGCTTGATCGCAGTGGAATTTGACGACGACATTGGTCGTGTCGTCCAATTCCAAGTTACGATGCACTTGGACTGAGATCTTGGCCGAAAGAGAAGCTGACGCGATGGCCGCGACGAGGACATGTCGAAGCGGCAACATGTTTAGTTGGATCGAAAGGAAAATGAGAGCCTTTATTGCAATTCTTTGGGGAACTTACAAGTATTTCTGCTTCGTTCTTCTTATTGTTGCACACATGATGACTCATGCAACTTGAACTTCGGGTCGTGTAAAATGTTTGATTCGTTCAGTGATGAGAAGTATTAAACACTACATCATCTTTTTCGGCGCAGGCTCAAACCAAGTTGTCGTCTTGTCTCGAACGGCGACATAAAGTCGAGTTGTTTGATATTTCTCACAGTCAGTTGATTAATTTCATTCGCAAGCACTGCCAGTTCAATGTGTGACACATGGGATATGCACAATATGCGAAATTATTAGTATGGACAGTTGTAGTTGCTTTGAATCGCTGTAGTCCAGGTTGAGACAGATAGTTGTTGGTTGTGCCAAGAAAGGGTGCATTAATTACACTGCGCACCAGTGTCAGCACTAGAGTACTACAACAAGTATAACAGGGGCTTACGATGTGAAATGTCTACCAACGAGATACCGTGAGATCTATGGGCGCACGTGAACTTTCATTTTGACGATGTGAAATATTTGCATAGATACACGAAAGGCGGACACAGCATAGCCAATGAAATCAAATCATATTATGCAGTCATTAGTTAATCGAGCTTGACACAACTTCAGGGTTTGACTTGGTAGTGCCCTTCTTGCTCTTCAAGTAGCACACACCATTGGTCCACGAGAACGCACCACAGCCATCCGTTTGACGGCAGAACGCACAGCAATCCTCAACAGCACCATCCACGGACGACAAGTCATTGCCCACGTAGTCGACGTCCTTCTCCAACGCGCTGCACTTGTTGACACGCGCAGACTGGACGCCAGTCTTGGCCTCTGTCGAGCCACGACCACTCTTCAAGTAGCACACGCCGTTGAACCAACTGTAGGCATTGCACGCAGCATTGGCTTGGCAAGCAGTACAACAATCCGACGACGCAGCACCAGGCGCTTCAGCCACGTCTTGGTCCACGTAGTCGACATTGGATTCCACAGCACCACACGCCTGGTTGTCGGACGAGCCAATCGAACCAGCCTTGGCACCCATGACAGTCTTCTTGGCTCCCTTGGCGGTCTTGAGCCAGCAGGTACCGCCGTTGAAGTTGCTCCAAACAAACACTTTGCACTTGGGCGTGTTTTGGCAGTCAGCACAGCACGACTCAGGCTTGGCTTGGGTAGTCGACGACAAGTCGTTGCCAGCGTAGTCGGTGTTGTCTTCGAGGGGACCACATGGCTTTGTGTTTGTGGGAACAGAACCTGCTTTGGCGCCAACAAGGGTCTGCTTGTTACCTTTTGCGCTCTTGAGCCAACAGGTTCCGCCATTGGCATTTGTCCAGACAAAAACTTGGCAGTCGGGGGTGTTTTGGCAGTCGCCACAACACGACTCGGGCTTGGCTTGGCTGGTGGAAGTCAAGTCATTGCCAGCGTAGTCGGTGTTGTCTTCCAGCTTCCCACATGCCGTTGGCGGGGCCAACCGAACAAGACGAGAGGATTGAGCCCCGACTTTGGACGACATGGTGGGGAACTCGGGCAGATTCTTGAGCCAGCACGTGCCAACGTTGTTCGAGTCCCACGCAAACGTGTAGCCATTGCAGTCGGGCGTGTTTTGGCAGTCCGTGCAGCAGTCGTCGTGGTCGTTACGATTGGTCTGGCCCACATCAAAGCCTGGATAGTCAATGTCTTGGCTCGGTCGAACACAAAACGTCGACGGGGGAGCCGCCGTGGGGCGAGGCGTGCTGGGGGGCGTGGTCACCGCCTTGAAGGCATTGAGACGACCGTAGCCAAACACGTTGTTGGGGTATTGATTGTTGGGGATGCCACCGCACGACTTGGTTGGGAGTGTCAAACTGCCAGTGTCGACCGTATTGGTCAACGCCGTGTACACTTGGTCGTACGAGGCGCCCTTGTTGGCCGAGAGGTAGAGCGCGACGGCACCAGCAATGTGTGGCCCAGCCATGCTCGTGCCAGACATGGTCGTGAGAGACGTGTCGTCGTAGCTGGCGGCAGAGACAACGTTTTCACCAGGTGCTGCCACGTCAGGCTTGACGCGGCCATCGTCCGTCGGGCCCAAGCCAGAGTAATACGAAATCGCATCGCCCGAGTTGGTGCTGCCCGCCGAAATCACGAGCGGGGACGACCCGGGGTAGCGCACGGTCGCACAACCCGAGTAGCCGTCGTTGTGGTTGATGAAGACGGGGATGATACCAGCGGCACGCCACGCAGCAATGGGCTCGTCAAACCAGCCATTATAAAAGCCTCCCCAACTGTTGTTGATCACGTGGGGTGCCTTGCTGCAATCGGGGTTGCTGCCATCGGGGTCCGTGGGGCAGAGCATCCACTGCGCACATTTGGTCAGCTGCTCGTTCGCACACGACGCGCCCGAGTCGCATCCCATGCAAGCAATCCACTGGGCACTTGGGGCCACGCCCATGCCTTGGGCGGTGCCCACCATCGTCCCCACCGTGTGGGTGCCGTGGCCGTTGACATCGACGGGAGTTTGGGCCTTGCTCGCATACGGATCAAACCAGCCCTTGTCTTGGCGCCAGTTGGATTTGAGTGCGTCGTGGGTGTAGCGCACGCCCGTGTCGATCGATCCCACGACGATGCCTTGGCCTTTGAATCCCTTGGCCCACGCCAAGGGGGCTTGGATCATATCGACACCCCACTGGTTGGCAGTGGCGGCCGATTCGACTTTGGTTTCGTTCGTTCTGGTCGTGAATGATTCCAACTTGACCACGATGGGCTCACGGACAGACTTGACTTGGGGGAACGCTGCCACTTGCTTGAGCATTTCGGGCGTGATGTTGTCAATGTACATGGCGCAGTCGATCCACGTCGTGCGGACGGCCATGGCGTCGGTCGACTCGGGCCGTGTGGCAATCAAGCCCAGGACGTCCTTTTGGACCGATGTCGTGTGGTCTTGGAGGGACGCAACGACCGACGAGATGGTCTCGGCGCGGGTAGCACCAGCTTGGAGACGGCGGTGGTGGTTCTTAATCGCATCCTCGCAGTGGAACTTGACGACGACGTTGGTCGTGGGGGCGACTTCCAAGCTGCGATGCACTTGGACAGAGATCTTGGCTGTGGCAGCCGACGCCGCCGCGGCTAGGGCAATGTATCGGAACAACACCATGGTGATGGAACTGTTTCAATTTGAAAATGATGGCACACCTGAGCTGGCACCACATCGACTCTGCATCACGATGCGCCACAATCCCCGAAAATTTATCTATTTCGTGTGTAATGACATCCCGACCAGTGTGTTCTTTGTGCTTCCACTACCGGAATTAGGTCATAATATCCCATATGATATTCCTGCCTCGCTCATAATAGCTACAAAGTTTTGACTCTTGCATAAAAATTTGGATTTATTGTAGATTATATCTAACCATAACTTGACGCGCGATGAGCGGTGCAAAGAACACTCGATTCTCTCATGTGACATCGCAAAGTGCAAGCAGTTGTCTTCGAGTGTGAGTTGCGTCCCAAGAACCCAAGATCCGCGGTAAGCTTCATATCAACGTGAGAACGATTTGCTTTGACACCAAATTATGGTCATCCGTCCGCACCAATTTCAAACGTGATTTAGTTCCACTGTACAGAGGACACTTGTTCGGAAGCTGGAATGCATGGGAAGTGGGGACAGAGCCTCCAGCTCGAAGTTGGACACACTTGACCTCAAAGCTGGAATGAACTTGTTCGAAACAGCATTTTCCGGATGAAATATCCGGCCAATTATCAACTGCGAAATCACGGCCAAACCGCCTTCAAAAGTGATTTCACTCACACCATACCATACCTGAGCACTACGTACTCGATGGTCGTAGTTAAATGGAGGTGGCATATAGTATCGATGGATTTATATTGGGGACTTGGGTCGACCATGATGTTTCGTCCAATCTACTCCAATCACTTTGCCGTCGAGAATGTCTGGTGCTATAAGGGGAAAGCTATTGCTCGGTAAAACCAGCAAGGCGAATGCCCATTCGCCTTGCCGTTTCATGCTGCTGTCTAAATGTGGGATCAACGGAGCCATTCGTTGACGTTTGTGTGCTAACTACGAAGGCTTCGTTGTGTTGCAAATAGCCTAGACTTGTGCCTGGTGATGGTTCTTCGCATATTATGTGTGAGCGAGTATGATGTAAGAAAAGTTTGTTACGACTAAGAACTCAAAGATGTTTGTACGCATAGGAAAGGAGTCGTCCATTTCGATGGTTGAAATCCTACCGGATGATGTCGAGGCATGCTTTGTCACCGCTGAGGATGGTAGTCATCGCCCCCGTTCCCAATTCATTCATCTTTCTACCCCATCCATGCTTAACTTTCTCTCATCAGGGGCTTGAAAATAACAAGGTGTACCCCACCCCCTATTACTTTAATCCGAGCGACCATCAAAATGGTGGAATGGACACAAAGCTGAACGACCAGATTATTGCTTATAGTTTGACGATCAAAATAAAACATGCGATATATGGATTATAGTGGTGCTATGGCTGCGTATTATAGAATGCATTTTTCACCACCACCGTGTGGTTTCTTGCGCATCAATGTCTGAATTTTTCAGACATCGATGCCTGTTCCAGCGCATCGCCAAAAGCAAGAAAGGAATCCAAATCGTCTCCACAAATATCAACAAACTCGTTGCCCTCGACACTTACGTCTTCTCTTTCTTGTCCAGGCACAGTGAACTGCAAGAGTGATTCATACGACCACCAGGAACGCAGGAGGATAGCATGTCTATCAAAAACGCTTCCATGCAGGGACCAGCACTGCTGCACTGCACTTGTAGGTTAATATCGCAACGTCGCAAACCCGGTCGTTTTGGCTCGTTCCATCCTTTCGTGGGTTGCTTAGACACAAAAAATGGGTGCTAAACTGTCATACTAGTATTTGAATTCTGTACTAAGAGGCTAACGCGAAGTAGTTAAGCTTAACGAAGACTCAAAGAGCAACGATATTCACTGGGCAACCCAGCCTGAAGCTCAGACAGGGCCCTTCAAGCACTTTTCGCTGTCATCTTAGGGTATTCTAGATAACGAAAACGTGCATTGATTAGTTCTTTGTGCACACAGCATCGACACCCACCAGCACCCCAGGCAACGCTGTCATTGGCTATCTTTTCATCCAATGGGAATGTGTTAGCAAGTCATTGAATTAAAATATTTCTGCACATTGGTAGTTGGCGGGTCCTGGGAAATTGCAGGTCTGGTTGGGGATTTACCCCGTTGAACAAACACGAATAATATCTTTGCTAGTATGTGCGTGGCCCGCTCGATCGGTACACACCGGAAAAACTCGCCACTGTGGGACACGAGTTTATTTGAGCATTTGTATAGTACCTTGATTTGTATTATAATAAAATTCGTCGTGAGAAATCAATGATATTTAGTGAATTGATCTGATTGGTCAATTGATCACATTCAAATTGGTTTCATTGGCTTCATCTGGCTATGTTGTCGATGTCGAAGTTTATGTAAAGCGATTTTCATGAATTAAATAAATACAAGTAAGCCTAATCCCACAGTGGCGAGTTTTTCCGGCGTTCCCTGTATCTTCTGAAGCATGGGATTTGCAAAAGCAACCAGGTTGAGAGGATTGAGGGAGACGTTTTCACTCTACCAAATACTCCGGAGCAATTGCACAAAACCGATTTACGAATTCCTCTGGTAGTACACAGCAATAAATTGAATAAATGTATGGTTAGATTGAATTCATTTCGATTCAAGTTCCTTTGCCTAGTTGACAGCAGCCGAAATAACTCCCGAGTTCGCCTTGGTAGTGCCCTTCTTGCTCTTCAAGTAGCACACACCGTTGGCCCACGAGAACGCACCACAGCCATCCGTTTGACGGCAGAATGCACAGCAATCCTCAACAGCACCACCCACGGACGACAAGTCATTGCCCACGTAGTCGACGTCCTTCTCCAACGCGCTGCACTTGTTGACACGCGCAGACTGGACGCCAGTCTTGGCCTCTGTCGAGCCACGACCACTCTTCAAGTAGCACACGCCGTTGAACCAACTGTAGGCATTGCACGCAGCATTGGCTTGGCAGGCAGTACAACAATCCGACGACGCAGCACCAGGCGCTTCAGCCACGTCTTGGTCCACGTAGTCGACATTGGATTCCACAGCCCCACACGCCTGGTTGTCGGACGAGCCAATCGAACCAGCCTTGGCACCCATGACAGTCTTCTTGGCTCCC
>VJMH01005909.1:0-36052 GCA_009835185.1 Aphanomyces stellatus | reverse complement strand
CTTTGGCAACCACGACGAGGCCATCGCGCCGGTATGCATTCGTGTCCAATTGTTTCCAGGTTTCATTGTGTTGCTGAGTAGCAATTGTCTACCAACAAGAAGCTCATGATGGCTTACATTGAATCCCTCCCAATGTCGTACGCCAAGT
The DNA here is from genome assembly GCA_009835185.1 of Aphanomyces stellatus. NCBI lineage: Eukaryota > Oomycota > Saprolegniomycetes > Saprolegniales > Verrucalvaceae > Aphanomyces > Aphanomyces stellatus. Next base: position 35,904 of record VJMH01005909.1, on the reverse strand, counting down.
ACGGCCCCCTTGACATTGGCGGCGTCGGCAATTACGAGTTGGCTGTCCAAGGCCCCAACAATTCCACTGCATTGCGCATGTATTACTTGGACACGCATCGCGACGGCGACGTCTCGCCTGAACAAATCAAGTACGCCAAGCAATTGGCCGCCAGTCACAAGGGCGAAAACGTCCCCGCGCTTATGTTTTTCCACATTCCGATTCCCGAATACAAGGAAGGCCCAGTCTTGCAAGGCGAGCGCAACGAAGGCTGGGTGTCGGCCTCCCAGAGTGGTGTTTTTGATGCCATGGTCCAAAGTACGCTCATTTTGTATGAGGAAATATGTGTTGCTCACGGACTCTTTTGTTTCTAGTGGGCGATGTGAAGGCATCTTTCTGTGGCCACAACCACTTAGACGATTTTTGCTCCAAGAAAGGCAACATTAGCCTGTGTATCTCCGGAAGCTCTGGTTACGGCTGGGCGTATGGCAAGCCCACGTTTAGCCGCACGGCTCGTGTGATCGAATGGACCAAGGACGCCGCCCAAGAATCCATCAACACGTGGTTGTACTTGCACAACTCGGGCGAATCGGCCGACCATCTCGCTGTTTACAAGAAGTAATTAGACGCTTGAGTAAGTTTGTGCTACGTAGTACGATGAAATATGTGCGTGTGTTTGACCCGATCAAGCATGCAACGTTGTGAATCAACAGGTCCCTTCGTACCTCCACATGTCGACATGGCTGGATTTTGGCCGAGTTTCAAACATGGCAACGCATGCCCCACCTCTTGAGGCATGTTGACCGATGATTCGCAACATGAGATTCATCGAACCAGCAAACATGCTTGCTATGGTGTTTATGTCCTTGATCGGCAGCACCTGATTGATTGCTCCAACACCACATGAACTTCACAATTTAAAATTCGACCCATTGCTGTATTGATTTTTTTGGAGCAAATGTCGTCCAAGTGGTCGTGGCCACAGAAAAACACGTTGCCCACTGGAATTACACCAGACCCCAAATTTCCACAAACAAAACGAACGTACTTTGGATCAATGTTGTGGCATCAAAAACACCATGGCTCACCTGCAACCTTTTACAAGCACTGCGGAGAACGTTGTTTGGTTGTTTGTGCCCGAGATCTTCAAGCAAGAAATTTTTAGAGTGGTATAATCTTGAGCGGGCAGTTTCAAAGCGACTTTACCCGCTCACAATTAACTATTTTTTCACAAGGATACAAACAAAGGATGAATGAAAAAGGGAGTTGATTCTTTTATATCTTATCGGGAAAGCAGTATGCTGGCGCTTCTTGCACCGTGCCACTCCCTCACGATGCTTGTCGTCCAACATACTACGAAGTACTGCTTAGTTTGTGTCGTTCGTGCTCAAAGCCATCGACCTCGATTTCATGAATATATACAATTGCATCTGCTCGAAAATACCTGAGTCCTCCAGGTTCAAAAAGAAGGCTTCGCTCGCAAAAGTGCGAAGCGATGGTCATTGGTGCGCGAAGGCCAAACTGCTCTTGACGCCGTCCATCACGTCCAGTCCAACTCTCACGCCAGCCCCGTCAACCAAGGTGGCTCCCGCGCAGCCCGCGCAGCCCGCGCCACAAGGACCTACTTCTTTCTCCAACAACGATGACTCGTCGTATTATTGCCTCCGAGAATGCCCCAACTACCAATACAAGCTGGCAAAGAATGGAGCTTTGCAGTGTTTGTCCACGAATGGAAAGGACTGCTCCAACGCCGTGTGCCGATACAATTGTGCCAGCCAAGGAAGAGCACCTCCACTCGGGTCCGTGGCCCTCGACGTGGCATCGGTTGCGGCCCGAAACGGCAACTCCAAAGACCTGCCTTCCTGCGCGGCCGCCGTGGACTATGTCAACCACGAAGTCAAGAGCTCGCAGTGGTATTGCATCCCTGGCCTTGGGTCGCCCATGCGGTTAGGCCCCAGTGGCAATGCTGAATGTATGTCGCTCGATTCGAAGGACTGCGAGTGGTCCGACGACGCCCAAGGTTGCATCAACGTAAGCACTTGTTTTCTCGGTCATGGATTCACACGCGATATAGCAACTAGCGAGTCCGACACCGAATCCGTACAATTACCCCGTCGTGTGCTCGAGTGCGGATCAAGCAAAGGCAGGCCACTGGTGCAACACTGTCAAGACGTACCTGAGTAATCAACCGGCCCCCGTTGCGCCCGTGCCAGCAAACGTTGCGTATCCTACCATTTCAAGCGACCCGATCATGAACCAAGTGTTGTACCAGACAAACGTGATTCGAGCGTCGTATGGATTAAGCACGATTTCGTGGGACGCGTCACTGGCCGTGGACATGCAAAAGTGGGCGAGTTCGTGTCCAGGGTGCGGTTTTCTCATTGGCTTTTGGACTCACTTGACGACGGCAGGTATATCCACGGCGAACCCAAGGGCTTTCAAAATCTCGCACAAATCCCCAAGGCTTTAGCGATAAGTGCGTCGACAAGGCGAGTTGCTTGACCGTCCCAGGATTTGGTGCAACTACAACAATGCCGAAAACAACCCCGTGTTGCCTCGCCCAGCTTCAAAAATGGCGATCTACCAAGCTACTCGTCGTTCGTGAGTGATGACCGTTGCGTCGTCACTTGTTCAAGTTGTGTTTCTTTGTTGGCGCCGTTCTCGAGTAATGCTCCAAGCGCATGCCTATTTTCCATTCGATAACTCTAATGCATTTTCCATCATCGAATCTACAAAGTAGTCCTTGTTTGGAACATTCAGAATCGGTCCAAACTATTCGCAATATGGGTCAACACTCGTCATTCGCTTTGAACATACCCCTAACCCCAAACTCGCTTCAGTTAACGTTACAGTTAGCAATCTAAACCGCACTTGATTGTTCCTCGTTGCTAGCTTTGAAAGCTCTGATAGATTGCCCGTGTTGATGCTATTGACTGCACGTCTATCCACGACAACCTGACTCAAAGCCACGCTCGCATACAGCTCTAGACTTGTAGGCCTGTGGCAGGACGGGGTCTTGCGGTCACAACCACTGATGATCTTGTCGACACGGTCAACTTTGCAATTCAAGAACGACTTGACCCCATCCTGCCACAGGCCTACAAGTCTAGAGCTGTATGCGAGCGTGGCTTTGAGTCAGGTTGTCGTGGATAGACGTGCAGTCAATAGCATCAACACGGGCAATCTATCAGAGCTTTCAAAGCTAGCAACGAGGAACAATCAAGTGCGGTTTAGATTGCAAACTGTAACGTTAACTGAAGCGAGTACAACCTGCGGTGCATCCCAAGAGGTCGCAAGATTCGACACAAGTTTCTGCAAGGTTATGGTGCTAATGACGTCGCCTACATTCTGCAAAGGTAGACAACCTGCCACCTATACCAGACTCCTCTTTCACTTCACGCTATGCATCAACGACGTCGGCCCGATACACCACATTGAAAACTAAACTTTCTAACATTGAGGAGCTTCTTAATCTTGGTAGACAGTTAGATGGTTGGCGAATTTGCCCGAGTTGTGCAAGTACTACCACGTGTTGATGGATTCTTGGGCGGCGTCCTTGGTCCATTCGATCACACGAGCCGTTCGGCTAAATTTGGGCTTGCCATACGCCATGCCGTTGCAAGAGCTACCGGAGATACACATGGTGATGTTGTCCTTCTTGGAGCAATATTCGTCCAAGTGGTTGTGGCCACAGAAAGATGCCTTCACATCGCCCACTAGAATTACACAAGACGGTGAGCAACACATATTTCCACATTCAAAACGAACGTTCTTTGAACCATGGCATTAAACACTCCACTTTGGAAGCTCGAGGTCGTGTATTCCCAACGGTCGCCATTCAAAAGTGTGCCTTGGATGTATTCAGGGATGGGAATATGGAAGAACGTCAACGCATGGGCGTCGTCGCCCTCGTGGGCCACCGCCATTTGCTTGGCCTAGTCGATTTGACCGACCGTGACGTTGCCGTCGCAATGCGTGTCCAAGTAATACATGCGCAACGCAGGGGCATACGACAGGGGGAGGGGTTGGTCGGGACCGCCAAGATCCAACGCGCGCCCCTCACCGTGCGCCAAACCGCCACTGGCTCGGCCTTTCGCATCCTCCAAATCCCCGATCTGCATTTCTCGAGCAATGCCAACACCCGTTGTCTCGACAAGCCTGAATGTCGCGAGTCCTACATGTCGGAAATGATTGCCAAAATGTGCGACGAGCTCTAGCCTGATTTCGTCGTCTTCACGGGCGACCAACTCGAAGGTAAATGGACCCCTTCGGTACGAACATCTTTCTCTTGTGTCATCACAAGCCTTGGGTTGTAGACGTGGGGCACGACGTACCAAACAATCGGCACGTACTCGGCTGAAGGCAGCCTTGACCTTGTCGTTGATGTAATTCTCCACGGCTGGGATTTCAACCTTGTGAATGATCTTGGCCAGCCAGTTGATGATCGTTGACGTCAAAGGGGAGAAGGGTCAAATCAAAGCCCGCGACGGTGTGGACAGTGAGGACAACGAGGGGGAAGGTGACACACGCATGGTACAATGCTAATTGGAAAATGAAAATCGTGGGGAGAGGTAGGGGTATTTAGTTGCTGCCGCACACCAGATTGATCCCAGCGTCGGGCCAAGTCGAGGCACGATTGCGACAGCCGCTCGTTCCTAGCAAACCCAAATCAACGGCTGCGAGTGACTAAGGTGTCTCGCGCGTGTAACAGTAGAGGAGTCGCATGGCATCGAGGAAAACAAGTCTAAATTTGTATCGAGGGTGTCGATGAACCCACACACATCGACCACGCTGCCGCCGATTGACAAAACCGCGGTTGACGCAACTTGGCTCGCCCAAAATGTGCGTGTGCTCGGTCACGAATCCGAGCGAACAACACGCCCTTGTTGACGTGACATGACATCGACAAAATTGGCATCGACGAGGTCCCCGACAAAGTTAAGCTCTCTGGATGACCCAGGAACGCACCCACAAGCAACAACGTACTTCAAAAACACTTCATACAAACTGCAAGTAAAATCGATGGATACACAGGTCACGAGTGAGTGGCGCAGCATTAACGCCAACCGCTTTCCCGACGAGGAGAAGTACAAGCTTTATGTTTCAGTAGAATGACTCAGAATCATTCCTTGCCCGACAAACGCCAGCACAAACGTATCCTGCCAACAAACGCCATCATTGATTGGCACACCACACAACACACTGAATTTGATTTTCGGATTGCTGGTGAGGTATTATCCACTTTTGGTGCACTTGCGAATCCGAAATTCTCTAAATGGGGGAAGTCTCTGATTGCATCCATCACCCTCGTTTACGATACCGCTTGCAGTCACTGCCGTGTCACGCAAGGGCATGGACCCACACTGACATGAAAAGCAGCCAAGTGCAAGCAGCAGCACGGAAAACGCAGATGGACGACTCAAAATCCGGCCATTTTTTGTTTGAGGGTACATTCGAGTTTGTGTACCGGTGTAGGGGGCAGTTTGCAATTCCTCCCACCCCGACGTTGAGCACATGGGCAAGGGGGGAAGTCAGTATTGTTGTCGAAAAATATTCAGGAGCCATGAGGCAGCTCAACGTGGGGCCACAGCCCCACAAGTACCGTAAAGCTCAGAATAACTAACCACTCAAAACTAATCACCAGTGACCCCAAAATTCACAATAACTCACCAATTGTACCACTCTGGATCAAAATGTGCTCACCAAAATGGTTTGCATAATTAAATAATATTGAATTCTATACAACTGCTAAGTGTAATAGTTTCTATTTAATTTATAATATTAATTCAGTATTTTATCCGGAACTATTTCAAAATAGCTCACCACCGTCGAAAAATGTATCGCCACCAGAGCTGAAATTGCCTGGTTAATTATTTTGAGCTTTACGGTATTGTGCTTGTCGACTCGATAAGGGGAAATGATATGTCAAAATGCATTGAGATGTATACGTGGCAATTCATCGAAAGGGAAAATCTGGTCGGACACAGTCTGTTGGGCACTCATCGAAGTAGCTAGCGACATTGAGTGGCTAGGACACGTTCTTGGGGAAACGATAGCTCGCAGACAATCTGAGACTTGTGCTGGTTTGCGAAACATGGTCGGACACACTCATCTGATTGTCGTTCGCACGGGCAAACCTGAAATGCGTGAGTAACAACGTTCACGCTCGTTGTCCCTACGGTCAAAATAGTCGGTCTGAATAATTCATACACGTCTCTGCTTGAGCAGCACAATCTCCGTATTTCCAACTCCCAGCCAAACTTTAGTAGTTGGCATGGCTTCGATAGAAATTGGCCCAAAAATTTATACTCCAGTGTATTATTGCTTCGCTGCACCTTGTCGTCGTCTTGAAATTGCCTCGCTTGGTTGTTGTCACACAACATTCGTCGACGTTCACGGTGAGGATTATTGTAGTAGTATTTTGAAGTTGGCATGGCTTCGATAGAAATGGGCACAAAAATATTACACTTCAGTGGATTATCGTTCCCAACTATCGCATGCTGAACGTCGACGAAAATTGTGTGACAACAACCAAGCGAGGCAATTTCAAGACGACGCCAAGGTGCAACGAAGCCAAGTTTCTTCGTGGAAATTTCAGCACGGCGCAAGCAATTGGAGCAAGCCCCAACTCCGTGAGTGCACATCATCTTCATCCAACACGCGATCTTGTCGTCTCCACTTCGTCGACGAAACCTTTGATTTGGGGCTTCGAGGCACTGACGGAATGTAGATGGCCCTTGCTGTAACTTGTGCTTTGGGGCGCTTCCGGGGCCACCGAAAGTCTGGGTGGTGGGCTCCCCTTGCAGTCATGATCATATAAAGTACGACCCTCCCCAGCCATTTCGCGGGGGGTCATCAAAAAGAACGGGGGTCATCAAAAATGAACTCTTGACACATGAAGTCCATTTGCAACTTGCAGTGGCTCATTCGATGTACTACGTACGTAGTACATAGTTTATTTCGGTTGAGACGGTAAATAGTTGAACCATTGATTCGTGAAAGCATCGCCGAGCAAATCGAGTATGCTGCTGCAGGTCGGACCTTTGTCGACCGCCACCGACGCGAGTCCTGCATTTTTTAGATTTTGCTGGGGTACTTGATGCCAGGCGATCGCAGAAGTTGTTGTGGCCGTCATGATGGGCATATTCGATATAATTACTTTGCTGGGCTGAATTATTTTGAGTGGCCACGAATTGCCTGCATAATGACGAGACCCTGCGCAAAGTATAACCTGTTGCGTTTGGACGATGGCAACTCAACTCTTCAGTGTGATACAGTCCCTTTTTCAGGCGTGCCCACGTCTCTCGAAAGGGATCACGCATCACAAACCTATATTCGCTCGTAATACATCGCCCAACATAGTTTGGGAGCTCAATCGTATATTTTCTGTATATTTATTCTCACAATACAGTCGTATGGACATTTTAGGTGCTCAACCTACTGGTCAAATATATATACTGTAGCAACGAGTTGACCACATGGGGTTTGGTGACCTGATACACACGCTCGGTCGACGTGAGAAGCCCAACCATGCGGCCTACGCCCTCTGCCACCTCAACCACCGACACCCCTATCCATTCCAAGTGAACGTCGTTGCCCCTGTCTTGCACCCCATCATTTTGAGTCCATTTTCCAATTTACGCTCTACATCATGCGCGTCACCTACCCAATTGTTGCCCTCGCGGTCCACACCGTCGCCGCCTTTGACTTGACGAGCCTCCCCTTTGACATCAACGACGTCATCAACTGGCTCGCCGGTGCCATCAACAAGCTCTCGCTCCCCATCATCGAACAGTACATTGACAAGAAGGTCCTCGCTGCCTTGAACGAAACCGCCAAGATCCAACGCACGCCCCTCGCCGTGCGCCAAACCGCCACGGGTGCGGCCTTTCGCATCCTCCAAATCCCGGATTTGCATTACACGGGCAACCCCAACAAAGACTGTCTCAACAAGCCCGATGGGATGAAGGAATGCCATGAATCCCACATGTCGGAAATGATTGCCAAGATGTGCGAAACCCTCAAGCCCGACTTTGTTGTCTTCACGGGCGACCAGCTTGAAGGCCAATACTCGCCCCAGGTACACCCACTCGCGCCGCCAACATACTCAGCTTCGTCCCATTGTAGACGTGGGCCAATTCGTACAAGACGATCGACATGTACTCGGCCGAGCTCAACAAGCGCAGCATTCCTTGGTCTATGGTGTTTGGCAACCACGACGAGTCCATCGCACCGGTTTGTGTTTCCAACATTCCGCATCTCATTTGTGTTGCGCTAGCATTTGTTCACCAACAAAAAGCTCATGATGGCGTACATTGAATCCCTTCCAATGTCGTATGCCAAGTTTGGCCCGTACAACATTGGTGGTGCTGGCAACTACGAGTTGGCGGTCCAAGGACTCAACAACACCACGGCCATGCGCATGTACTACATGGATACCCACCGCGACGGCAACGTCACCCCTGAACAAATCAACTACGCCAAGCAAATGGCCGCCGGTCACAAGGGCGAGAACGTCCCCGCGCTCATGTTCTTCCACATTCCGATTCCTGAATACAAGGAAGGTGCGGTCTTGCAAGGCGAGCGCAACGAAGGTTGGGTCTCGTCTTTCCAAAACGGTATTTACGACACCATGGTCCAAAGTACGTTCGTTTTGTGTGTGGAAATATGTGTTGCTCACTTGTGTTTTCTAGTGGGCGACGTGAAGGCGTCTTTCTGTGGCCACAACCACTTGGACGACTATTGCTCCAAGAAGGGCAACATCAGCCTGTGCATCTCCGGAAGCTCTGGTTACGGCTTGGCCTACGGCAAGTCCAACTTCAGCCGCACGGCTCGTGTGATCGAATGGACCAAGGACGCCGCCCAAGAATCCATCAACACGTGGTTGTACTTGCACAACTCGGGTGAATCGGCTGACCATCTTTCCGTGTACCAAGCTTGAGTTTGAAGTCAATGGTGCAAGTAGTTTTGTGACGTTTGTTAATTTCGATACACAGTATCTCATGGGATATATTTTGAGATCTTTTGCAAAACATTCCTGCGAACAAATCCGGATATTTCGTGCTTGTGGTTTTCCGGTTAAAATTGTATAAATGAATAACTTGCGAATATGCATATACTACTGCAATTGCATCCCCCACAGTCGCCACAAAGAAGGGCTTGTTGCCGCCGCGTGTCGTCCCAAGTCCGACCGACGATGGTGAGTCCGTGAGCATTGTGGATGGTGCGACTCATATCGGCGGCGTAGATCGATTTCATGCTATTGGTGTCCCGTCAGGGGAAGACCCGTTTGTCCAAGTGGTATTCAGCGGTGCCGCTCAAGGACAAGGCCCGCATCATCCGTGATGTGACGACCCTCGTGCTTGGCCGCCCGCAGAAGCAGTGCAATTTCATCGAGTGGAAGGACCAGAAGATCGTCTATAAGCGGTACGTTGGCAGGCTTCATGTGCATTGCTCATGTTGTTGCAAGTTATGCGAGCCTCTACTTTGTTGCGTGCATTTCGAAGGAAGAGAACGAGTTGATCACGCTTGAAGTCATCCACTTGTTCGTCGAAGTGCTCGATCGATACTTTGGCAATGTGTGCGAATTGGATATCATTTTCAACTTCCACAAAGCCTACTACATCCTCGACGAGCTCTTGATCGGCGGCAACCTCCAAGAGCCAAGCAAGAAAGAAATCCTGCGGGTGTGCCAGCAACAAGAAGACTTCATGGAAGAATCCAAGGAAGATTTGTTTGTGCGCCCGCGCACGACGACGCGGTAAATGTGCTTTGGACGCCGCGCGCTAGAAGACTCGATGGCGTCTTGTGGTGTCGTGTTATGTCTAGATCATAAATAATTGCTGCAAACTGCACAGCGGGTTTTGGTTTACGCGGACGCCGCCACCTGGGATGCCGTCGCGAAATGGGTTCTTGTATGCCAAGCGCGCGGCAAGTGGCGCACGGACATCCAGCGGATGCCATTTCTTGACCGGTTGTCGTGGTCGCGTGTCGTCTGGCGGGGGTTGCTTCTTGATGGGTTTCGATCGGCGAGCAGATTTTGGTAGCGATTGCTTTGGCAATGGTTGTTTTGGCGATGCGGTGCGTCTTGTCGTGATCGAGGGGGCTTTGGTTGTTGATTTCGCGCGCTGTTTTCGACTCGAAGGGTTCCGAGTCGATTTTTCTTCGGGTCTCTTTTGCCCCGACTTGGATGTCCGAGGCGCCTTCCGATGGCTTTTTGGTTGGGCTGATTTCCGTTGGGAAACAATTGGTTGGTCGAAGGACAACCGCCGGAGGGGTGGCGGGGGCGTAGATGGAATAGCGAGTGGAGACAATGGAGGGCCTTCCGGGCTGGAAAAACTCGACATGCTGTAGGAGGGACTCGATTCGCGATGGCGAATATTCGCTGCAATTTGAATTAGAGAAAAAGGTGCAGGGTTTTGTACGTGGAGGAGACGTCGAGGCAAATGTGATGGACTCGAAAAATGGGTCGTCAAAATTGTGGAGTGGTGCAGTGGTGGCTGTAAGATAGAAATGTCGTCAGTGCAAAACATCGAGGGTGGTAAACCTTGCGTGAACTCGTGAGATTCTTGAAGGTTGTCAATCGAAATGTCAATTGAATCACCAGATATATCTAATAATCAAGTCGGTGGAAATCAAGTGAGGCGTCAGGACTGCGAATTTACCCATGTCGACCTCGTCGGCATCTAGATTTTCGTGTGAGCTTCAAAGTCAAGTAAAGTGGCATACGATTGGGAAGCTTCACATGCTGCCTCTCATGCTGTGCAGGACAAGAGATCACGTCATCGCCTACATGGAGTGATGGCATAAAATCCATTCAAAGGGTAGGGCCGTACATGCTTTCGGAGGAAAATTTCTCGACAGCTCCACAGAGTCATCGTCGTCATACGTGAGAATTCGGCGCTCCTCGCCTAACGAAATAGTCTCGCGGCTGCGTGTTTTCTTGGGAGGTCGCTTGTTTGGCGGTGCGGACAAGCCATGTTTGCGAGGCACAGTGTCCAATGGAGTTTCCATCAACAACTTGAGGAAAAACGCATTGGCCTCCTGGGCAAGCTCTTCATTGAGACGTTTTTTTCTCGTTTGATGTCGTTGGGCTTGATGTGTCGTATCCTTTGTTGGCACATTCGCTCGTGGTTGTCCCTTCTTGCAACTTCCTTTCTTCAACCTCGAGTTCCCGAGTTCTCTGGGTCGTTTCATCTGTCCGTCCTTTGGAGCATCTTTGCTTGCACCCCTTCGACTTGTCGGTACATGAATAGTTGTCGCCTTTGCTGCTGCAACGCGTCCTCGTCGCGGTGGCGGCATGTCGTCTCGGTTTCCTCGCGCCAAAAGTATTTCTGAAAGATCGCGATTGAGGAATCCAAAATTTGAATTCTACTGGACGAAATAATGTGTTGAAGAAAGGTTTGTCCAATCAGATCCATTCTCATCACTCTTTACACCTCGTTCAATCCCAACACAAACAACGCAAGTCGATGCTGTTCGTCCTTCCCCGCCACTTTCTTTGTCGCACACACGCTGGTTTGAAGCAAGAGAAAGTAAATCACCGCGCCATCCCGCGTGGACAACCCAGGCAGGTCAGAAAGAATCCATTCAATGTTACCATAACTGCGTCGGTGCTTGCGGCACATGACGATAGGACCCCGCGTTGCGCACACTGATCGTCGACATGGCTTTCCGCGCATAGTCGGTAGATGCAAGGCCTGCATCCTACATTCGCAACGTCACGAAACAGACGCGATCAGTCGGCTAGATCGTACCCGGAGTGCAATGCCGAGCTTGAACCGCGCATCTTTGAATAACTTCTCGGTATCGTATCCATGTGATGGGAAGAGACCCGTCTCCTATCGATGTCATGTCATCATTTTTGTCGTAGGAGCAGCGCAAACGCACGTGGATGCCCAATCCCTCCTGCGCCGCCTCGACGTTGGATGTGAACGCTGCCGTAGCTTGCCGTGTGCGCTCGGGGTCCGTTTCGATTTGCGCCAGCCTTTCGGCATACGGCGTTTTTTGTTTGATCGCGTCCAGCACTCGTAGCCTCTCGACCTCATCTGCGGCCTTTTTTGCTACTCGCCGCCGCTGCTCTTCGCATTTGATCTACAAGGCAGCGACGATTCAAGAAATTCCAGCATGGCGTCGCGGCACCTCGTATTCTTCGGAGCGAATGGCCACACGCTCGGCATTCGCAACATCCCTCTGCCGCTGTTCCTCGGCTTCAATCGCTCGTTGTGCTGCTTCCGCTTCGTCTTGGGCGATCTTGGTCATGTGCTGCCATCCCCTACACGTTGTCGTCCATCAGCCACCACGGGGGTTGCCAATCCTTCCCACTTGTGCTCCTGGAGCAATTTCTTCTTGAGTTCATGCTCCTTTTGCCGCTTCCGCTCGGCCGCTTGTTGCATGGCCTCTGCTTCCAGTCGTGCAATCTCGGTTTGATGTGCCGCCATTTCGGCTTGTGCGTCGCGTTTGCCTACCCCATTCCCACCTCAAGACACCCAATGATGACGTCTACCTTTGAATCGCGTCACTTTGGCGTGCATGAACGCTTGGTCGGCCAGCCGTTGCGCCATTTCTTCTTCCCTTGCCTTGGATTTCACATTGGCCTCGATCGCCACCGAGAGCGCCGCCTTGGCCGTCCCCACGAGCTCGCCGTGCTTTCTCGCATGTTCCGCCATGCTACCACCCAACATGACTACAAAGCGCTCACGCGAACGTCCTCCGAGTACCGCTCTTGCTTTTGCTGTGTCCATCGCCGGAGCCCTCGAAACCACGTGTCATGGGCGCGAATCTCCGCGTCGGTCTTCAAGTCCTTCATCGCGGCCACGACCCGCATGATGAACGCATCGTTCCGAATGCCGCGGGGATCGCAATCCTTGAAAACCTTGAGGTAGCGGTCGTGGTCGTCGTCGCGCCAACCACCTGTGCTCGGCTTGGCGGGGTCGACACCGTGGGCACTTTGAAACGCCGCGTCCAGTTGTTGCAGGTCCTGTCGCAATGTCGAGCTTCCACGCAAGGGTTTGGGCTTACGTGGTCCAATTCACGCTGGAGCGTCTGAAATTGGCCCAAGAAATCCATTTTGAGCGAATGGTTGGGACACGCGCTGCCGCCAAGCGAGTCGACAAGGGCGGATAAATCTACCTCGCGTCTTATGCATACTCGCGCAAGAGTTGGCTACGTGCCTAAGTCGCCTTCGTGCCGTGCGTTGTGGGACTCTTTGAGGGAGGCCCACAGCACCGCCCCCGCCTGCACCAGCTTTTCACTCGTCGCGTTGGCATCGGCCGCCAATTGCTCCCACACCAAATGGTGGCCCACGATTGCGTCAATCATGAAACTCTGCAGCTCGGGCTAACGTGCTCTCGTCAACATCACCAATTGCCGTGCCCGGCCTATGGGTGTACTTTGACGTGTGCTATCCACGCGGCGCCTTTGGTTTCCTTGTCGGATTTGACTTTGGCGAGGAGTTGCCGCATGGAATGTCGCTGATGCATCGTGCGTTGCCAGCCACAACAGGGTACCACGATCGTCGTACCGTGTCGCGATCGGCGTTGACTTGCTGGATCCACCCCAGCCGGTTGGCTTGTATCCCGTCAACAGCCTCGTGGACAATAGCGTCGTCGCTCGAATCTTCTAGGCACTCCACGAATGGAGAATGGAACTGGCTGGGCTGGTGTACCTGGCGTGTCCCCTTCAAAACGTGAGTGGTAGAAGAATGCAACGTGGCCACAACTGATTTACCTTGGGTGGTCGGGTTGGAAGCTTCGTTCAAGTGTTTGAGCAACGCACTCTCGAGTTCCTTGGTTGCACCCTGGCCACGAGAGTCTCTCTTGTGAGCAAATTCATGGTTGATCGTGCACAGCATATCAAGTCTACCTCTTCGAGTTTTCGAAGATGACTGTGTTCGCGAAGCCAGTCAAACTAGTCAAGCATCCGTCACCAAATTGCAAGGAGTCTGTGCGACGCGTGCCTTTTGGGTGGATTGTTTTGTTGCTTTCTTCTGCGATTTGGACGACTTCGTCATCTTTTCGATCGTCTAATACATGACGCGGCGTCAAGCCTCGTGGCAAGAGTGCAGGCGACCGACCTCCAAGACATTGTTGCCCGACGACACCAACGCCGTCGCGACCTCACTCTGCTCGTGCAAGGAGAGCCCCGCCGTGGCGCGAAAAAGTTTCTTCCGCACGACAGACTCTGCGCAAAACCATGAACTACATCCCTCGTGATGGCGACGATACCTGGCTTGGTCATGCCCGATCCCTCGGATGGAATTGATGGCCGCAAGTGAAACCGACAGTGGCGGTTACACGACCCACACGCATTACAACAGAGAGCGACACCGAGGCTTCGACCGATGCCTTGGGAAATGCCATAAGACATCCCACCACCGATCTATGCATGGTTCGTTCAACTTCAATGCGCTGTGTGTTGCTCCATCTTGTATCCGTCAGTATTTTTGTTTCAACCGACTGGTACGGAAGGTTGGTCAGTTCTTTTCATGTCTCGTGGATAGTTCGACTTTTCGCATTTCTTCGTCCACAGAGTTGGGGCATCACCACAGGCGATTCGTCATTCCACCATACTATCGTCACTGCACTTGCTGTCTCCAGAGCCCCTGCTTGGCATACATATTGGCGCCTCACAAGGAAGGCGAGCACTCGACAAAATATCACTGTCAATGGATTGCTCACGACCGTAGAGCACACAATAACTCACCGCACAAAACAACTCACCAGAGACCCCAAATCACACAATAACTCACCAGTTGTACTGAGATCGGGCAAAGGGGTCAGTTCTTGGGGAGAAAGGGAGTCTATCTCAAGACAAAAGAGAGAGAAAGAGGGGGGGTGGATTTGCACGCACGAGACGTCCAGGTTCGAGGAGTGACTGAAGGTTGTCCACACACACGAAGTGGGCGGTTCCACCGAAACGACTGGGGGTATACAGGGGGCTCTTGGTCGGCGCGATTGGCGTCATCGCAGGGGTGTGCTCGGTCTCCCACGAGCAGGTCTGGTCTTCTGCCGACTTGGGTTAAGGGCGATGTGGGTATCGGTCGGCGCGCGGCGACGACAGAGAGGGGCGCTGGATTGGTGGCATCAATCGTTCCCAAAGACGGTGTCGTCGAGGGTGTCGACGCGAAGTCACCCACTTGCGTCCCACCAAGCGCACGCTCATTTGCCGAAATTGGCCAGCTTCAACTTCCCGACAACGAAATGAGACCACACGTACGAACGGCATCACAAGCGTAAAACCGCACCCATTTGTCGTTCTTGGTGCTTGACCTCCAGTTGACACCACCTGATCTCATGGTTAATTAATTAATTTACGCATACAAATATCAAGTATAATTTTTATCATTAGGAATACAAATAAAGATACATAATTTTATCCGAAAAAGTATCAAAATAAACTCACCAGCCAGCAACATATTACAAAATGGCGTGCAAAAAAGTCTGGTGAGTTATTGTGCGCTTTACGGTAAGGCTGTATAATATCCCAGCGCCAGATTGTTTGGGTGTCCAGGAACACAAGCGTGCAAAATCTCCCTCCGTCCACGTCGAATTCCCGAAACAACGGACTGCACTTTTCAAAGCCCTCATAATTACATGGCATCGCTCCGAAAGGATACAGCATCAAGCCGTAGTCAAGCAGTCCGTCGGGATTCAATAAGGCTGGCGACATCGAGAGTGCGTGATTGTCTGGGAATATTCAGAATGCAGGAATGCCGTGTGCAGCGCCGGACCACGTCCAACTTCAACTACGACGAGGGGTGGATGCAAGCAATACAACTCAAGTTAGATCATGTTTCTGGAAAATTGGAGCGACGTTCAAGGAACGAGTCCGTCGCTCCGATGCCATGTCTGAAGCCTCTTCACTACCCCTCTTCACAACCCCTCAATTGATACTTTACCAAACAAAATCCCTCCCAAATACAACTTGGCCACTCGACAAGGAGGTACCCTTGACTCGCCAATCTTTACCATCCCCACCATGACGGTTGTTGGGTGGCTGGTGGCGAAGGCCCGAATACCAGAAATTACCTTAAATAGAGCTGCTTTTAGGATGTTCAAACCTGCTGTGTCGCGCGAACGAATTCACACGTGTGATTCGGGCGAGTGGTGTAATTATATGCACTACTTGTCCTTTTGTATGCAACTCGTAAAAAATACACACCCTCAAGTTGCACCACGACGTAACCGCAGCCATGGGCGCATCAGCATTTCAAGCCAAGCCAGTGACTTTCTCACTTTCGAATTTGCCGTCAGCACCCTCATGGTCCTCCATCGCATTGCCTTCCTCGTCGGCGCCGCCCTCGCCGCGGCCCCCGTCTCCCAAGTCCGCATGGCGCTCACGACCGACGTCAACGACTGCGCCAGTGGCATGGCTGTCCAATTCGCCAGTACCGACGCCGCCGCGTACGACGTGACTTTTTACGTCGAGGGTGACCAAGACAACGCGCAGACCGTCCAAAGCACGAGCGAAAACTACGCCTTTACAACGGGCAATTACTCGTACGCGTCGCCCGAGCTGCACAAGGCCTCTCTCTGCGACTTGGCGCCGTCGACACGATACACGTACACGGTTGGCAACAAGACGCACTCGTTCCTCACACCCATGACGCCTGGCTGCGATGACGCCCCGACCGTCATTGGCGTCGTCGGTGACCCGGGTGACACCATTCTCGACATACAAAAGTGTATGTCGAGAACGGCGTCAACGTCGTCATGGCTAGCCATGTCCACGGCTACGAACGCACGGCCCCCATCGTGAACAACAAGATCGACCACGCCAATGGCGTCGTGTACATAACGACTGGTGCCGGTGGCAACTTTGAAGGTCCAGCCTCCAACTCGACGCTCGCCAAGCTCCCCGAGTGGTCACTCAAGCGCAACAACCAGGTGTATGGCTCGTCCAAGGTGATTGCGACCCGCGAGTCGCTCGAGTTGCTCTGGTTCTCGGAAGACGATGGCGACAAGCCGTGGGATTCGGTCACGCTCACGCCCCGCAACAATTAAAGGTTGCCGAAGCGACCAATCAGCACTGCTGATGCGAAGCAGTGTAAGAT
This sequence comes from Aphanomyces stellatus, assembly GCA_009835185.1. Taxonomy (NCBI): domain Eukaryota; phylum Oomycota; class Saprolegniomycetes; order Saprolegniales; family Verrucalvaceae; genus Aphanomyces; species Aphanomyces stellatus. The sequence goes on along the minus strand of VJMH01005909.1, from coordinate 18,872 downwards.
CGAAACTAAATATACAAGCGTTGTTCAACGCCATGTCGAATCAAATAAGCTTCGTCTGACCCTCCAGTTGGGTTTGGGGCAGTCAAGCGTGATTTGCAAAATCGTGTATGTTGTTGTGCCAGAGAAGTGAGAGTCTCGTGCAAATGCGTTACGGAGACTGCTGCATTTCAACGAATGGCGGGGATCATGGAGGGTCTAGCAGCCACGGGCGACCCATTCTCCCACCACCGCCATGCAACGGTGGCTTTTTTAGGCGAGGGTGCGTCATTCGCGTGGCCTTGAGCAATAGCGACAAACAACAAGGTGGCGCAGAAGACAATGGACGAGGTCGTAGGGGTAGGGGTGTGGGTGACACCCTATCCCGCCTATGCAATTGTATACTTCCGGTAACTAACATTTGAACGAAATAGTATGTGTCGACGTCGTCAAGAAACCTTTGTCATTGGTCACGGAGGCTGTGTTCATAGCTGGACCGATGACGGCGGAGTGTCCTTGTGAACTCTGACAATCAGATTCGATGACCACCTCCGCAGAATCTCCGCGCCATCGATCCGTGTGTTCTACTCGAACGTGACGCGCGACGAGTCACGAAGGGAGCCACAAGTATCCCGATCGATGGCGGCGAAGGGATTTGTAAGTTTATCGCACACATCCACTTGCATGGGTCGCACATGGGTGCCCTATTCCAAAACGAGAGGCGTGGTCATTTCCGTTGCATCCCAAGGGATGTTTAGCGATTCAAATGTCCCATAATCAAAAACTTCATATTTTAAGATGCAAAGTGCGCGAGTGGCAGTTGGCAGTATTCGAGCGGACCGTGAAAGCGCGTCTACTGAACGGTTCAAAGAGTTCAAGTCACCACCCTACATGAAAAGACCCACTCAAGGAAACCACCCCTAGTGCGACATGGAAGTCGACACCACACAGTGTTGATGGGCTTGGGAGGCCTATTTTTTGCCAAAGTGATTTCGTAGGCTGTGTTTCAACCCAAGCAGCCCCAAGTACCTCGTCGGATTCCTGCAATTGCAATTGTGGGGCATAATTGCTGTGGATAGCTGGCGGCCAAGGAAAGCGCCACTCGTGACGTTCCATTTGGGATTGCACAATCCCTTCCAAATCACCATTCTTCGCACCGTTTTCGCGTCGTTGGACTGGATAGTCGCCAACAACGAACGCCAGAAGTCAGATGGTCGTAGCATCAAGGAAAACCCCACACAACTGCAACCTCGGACTTCTGCCCTCGTCTGTGGAGCAAGTATCCCTTGACGACCATATAGAAAATGGATAATCGTAGCTGAAGGTGTAGTGGAGCCCCCAATATGCCCAGTCAGGCCAAAGTTTGGCGAAGGACTCTTGCAGCCCGTAATTGCTTGACAAACCATATCAAACTGCAACGCCGTGTGCAACGCCACCCTCAACTATGAATGTAAGTATACTCATTTAAGGTAATTTTTCATGTAAACGAAATACAAACTCACTTCAGCCGATCGAAAATGACCTCACTGCACTTTACTGAGGGCCAGCCCAGCGACTGAACAAAGGAGAAGGACGCACCCACCCTCTCCTCGAAGAATGTCAGGAGTATTTTTTCGGGTGGATGCAATGCTTGTTTCGGCCACAATTGAACTGCCCACATTCTGTCCACCTCAACCAACAAAACGACCCAATTTGTCTGAGGAGTCTTGGTCGGACGAAATTCTCTTAAATGAATCTATTCAAATATTTGCTTTATCTGATGGATTTCGCGTGTCCACAGCTGTGAACTGGGCAACAAAGTCTGCGAACGAAATTTCAACTTCACTGTCTTCCAATTTGTATGGCACCCCAAGACAGCCACACGTAGTAATAGCCGCTACAGCTCTAGAAAGGCGCGTGTCGTCGTCGTCAGATTGTCAGGCGACGGCGCAATCGACACATGTTTCAAAGCAGGCGGCGAATCAGCATTCCACGTCCTTGGCATTTCTCCGCCTCACTTTTCCATTTGCCGTCAGCACCGTCGTCATGGTCCTCCCTCGCCTTGCCTTCCTCGTTGGCGCCGCTCTCGCCGCGGCCCCCGTCTCCCAAGTCCGCTTGGCGCTCACGACCGACGTCAACGACTGCTCTAACGGCATGGCTGTCCAATTCGCCAGCACCGACTCCAGTCCATACGACGTGACATTTTACGCCGAGGGCGACCAAGACAACACGCAGACCGTCCAAAGCACGAGCGAAAACTACTCGTTCAAGTCAGGCAACTGCTCGTACACGTCGCCCGAGCTGCATAAGGCCTTCCTCTGCGACTTGGCGCCGTCGACGCGATACACGTACACGGTTGGCAACAAGACGCACTCGTTCCTCACACCCATGACGCCTGGCTGCGATGACGCCCCGACCGTCATTGGCGTCGTCGGTGACCCGGGTGACACAACTCATTCGGGCAAGACCATCAAGAACCTCGTCAAGCCAGTCAACGGCATGGATGTTCAAGCGATCTTCATCGCCGGTGACTACTCATACGCGAACGGCCAGGCTGAGTACTGGGACAAGTGGTACAACTTCCATGAAGCGACACTCGCGGGCATTGGTCAGCTTGGTATTAACGGCAACCACGAAGTCGTCTCAAGCAAGGGCCACACGTGGGGCGACCTCACGTACGCGCAATGCAAGGGTGAGGATTACCGCGATTATTTCAAGCGGGTCATTACCCCCATCACCGACGACGCCAAGGCAGCCAAGCAAACGTACTACTCGTATGACATTGGGCTCGTGCATTTGATCTTCTTGGACGACTACGCTGGTTCGGCCGGCTCGGAGGTCAACACCGTTGGCACACCTGCGTGGAAGGCCGCGCGCGAAGCCCAGCTCCAATTTCTCAAGGACGATTTCATCGGATTGGACCGCGACGCAACGCCATGGGTCATTGTCATCAAGCACAACCCGTTCTACAACACGTGGAAGGACCACCAGTGCCAATGCTCGAAAAAAGTGTTTGAAATCTTGGACGAAGATCGCGAGTTGTGCTGGAACGGCAACTACACGTCGGGTACACCCATGAGTGAGCCTGCGTGCGGCCTTCAAGCCAAGTTTGAACAAGTGTATGTCGAGAACGGCGTCAACGTCGTCATGGCTGGCCATGTCCACGGCTACGAACGCACGGCCCCCATCGTGAACAACAAGATCGACCACGCCAATGGTGTCGTGTACATAACGACTGGTGCCGGTGGCAACTTTGAAGGTCCAGCCTCCAACTCGACGCTCGCCAAGCTCCCCGAGTGGTCACTCAAGCGCAACAACCAGGTGTATGGCTCGTCCAAGGTGATTGCGACCCGCGAGTCGCTCGAGTTGCTGTGGTTCTCGGAAGACGATGGCGACAAGCCGTGGGATTCGGTCACGCTCACGCCCCGCGACAATTAAACAACGTAGCCAACCAACACTGCGTCCTCACGCAGTACATAACCATCATAAACACGATGATGCACATGCCTGGCATTGATGTTGGTTGCAGATGGCACTGCAACAAGGCGGTGGTTGAATGTTGTATTGCAAACGACACGTGCAAGTGTTAGAATGGGTGATATTGGCCATGCTGTCGTCCAAGATACACACATGAACAGAAACGGGTCTGATTGTGGCTTGTATGGTTGCGTGGCCCTTGAATCTCCCACGACCAGTTGCGACCGTCCACCAAGCATTTTCCTCGTCAGTTTCGCACACACGGTGAAAAGAGATGGCACAACAAGTTTTGGGATGAAGGATGTCGGTGCTGCATGTCGCGGCGATGCTTGGTGCTTGCGACGTTCAATTGCAAATCACTCGTGCACGCATTCTCCACCATTCATTCGACAGAGTTCGAGGGCGATCTTTGCGATCACCTAGATCTCGTCAGTCGAATTATTGGTTTCCCCTCTATTAGCATCGTGTCGGCACGGAAAGACCTGGTGACGGCGCCATGCCTGTTTTCGCTTGTCCATGAATGTCTATCAAGCTCAATGCCCCGGTCGACGGCTGCGACGGGTGCTAGACCCTCAAGTGTCCACCAAGATACTGCACAACACCCACTTGTCCTGGTCGTATCCGGAAATCAGGTTCAGTATCGGACCAAATGCCCCTTGAAGATTCGTTTGCAAGATTCGAGCGCGTCGTTTCGCGTTACGTTATTTAAATAGCCTAGGTATTGTATCCGTTGGATACTTCACCATTTAAATACGTCGAACCGAAAACGAAATTTGATTGGTCGATTCAAATCCCATCGCGACACTTGATGTTCAACGACGAGATCCACCTCCCCAGTGGTGGGGATTGATCAATTCGCCATGTCGCGCTTCGTACTCTTCGTTGTCGCTGCCACCGCTGCTTCTCTCGTCTCCCAAGTCCACTTGTCGCTCACGAACGCCGCCCAAGGGTGCCCGAACGGCGTCGCTGTGTCGTTTGCTAGCCCTGATGCCGCGCCATTCGTGGTAGAATATGGCATCCAAGGGGAGAACTCGATCCGCCGCAGTGCAAGTTCGAGCGATTCGTACTCTGTCTCGTCTGGGTCGTACTCGTACACGTCGCCGTTCCTCCACACGGCGTATCTCTGCGACCTCCAGCCGCTCTCGATCTACGACTACTCGATCCGCGGTGGCGGAAAGTCGTTTTCGTTCCGCACGACGGGGTCGGTCGGCTGTCCCCACACAACAACGATCATTGGTGTCGTCGGCGATCCAGGCGATACCTCGGACAGTGGCAAGGCCGTGTCGAACCTTGCCCTCACGTTGCATGGTCAACCCACCCATGCCCTCGTGATTGCTGGCGACTACAGCTACGCAAACGGCGAACATGCAGTCTGGGACCAGTGGTACGACTTCCACGAAGCTGTTTTTGCTCGCATCCCACAGCTCGGCATCAACGGCAACCATGAAACGATCACGTACTATGGCCACAATGGCGGCCCGCGCATGTTTGATTATGTCGGCGAAGACTACCTCGGCTACCTCAAGCGAACGGTGTCGCCTATCACCGAGGCGGCCAAGGCTGCCAAGCGCACATACTACTCGTTTGAGATTGGACTCGTACACATGGTCTTCCTCGACGATTACGTCGGCTCGAAAGGCTCCAAGATCAACCCCGTCGGTACAGTCACCCGCCGCCATCAACCTCCTCCCATGTCTCTGTAGGCACAAATGCATGGCTCCAAGCACGCAACCTGCAACTGCAGTGGCTCGCCCAAGATCTCGCCCGTGTGAACCGAAGCGTGACGCCGTATGTCGTCGTCGTCAAGCACAACCCGTTTTACAACACGTGGAACGACCACCAGTGCCAATGCTCGACAACGAGGCATGCCATCCACGCCGAGGTATGTCTTATTCCGCGAACGCTTCCCACGTGTTCCAGGATCGAGACAATTGCTGGCGCGGCGTGTACGCCGTCGGCGCCGCCATGTACGAACCCCACTGCGGCCTCCAAGCGAAATTCGAACTCCTCTTTGTCCAACATCGCGTCGACATTGTCATGGCGGGCCACGTCCATGCTTACGAAAGAACGGCGCGGATCGCGCACAACCAAGTTGACGAAGTGAATGGCGTCGTCTACATCACGACGGGCGCGGGCGGCAACTACGAAGGCCACGCAGGCCCGCGCCTCGCCAGTCCCCTGCCAGAGTGGTCGCTTCGAGCCAACAACCAAGTGTATGGGTCGGCCAAGGTCGTGGCGACTCAAGATAACCTGCAAGTGCACTGGTTTACGGAATTCAATGGCGTCGAGCCCTGGGATTCCGTGACGTTGTTGCGCCGAGCCAACATCGTGTAGTTGGGTATGTGTGGAAAGTCAAAAGAATTTATTTACACACACACGAGAGATAAATTAAATAGAGGGGTTGATGGTCAGTGTAACTATGACATAAAAAGCATCACAGGCGACGCGTCTCCAAGACGGAGCAGCGCCGGTCAATCAAATACGTTGTCCTCACTCCATCGGAAAGAAACACATGCAAAATTATACAAGTGGCGTTTCAGACCAAAAATTGAAAAGTTACACAAGGTCATCCGCATGACAGCGAGTCGATCAGACAGGGATAAGGTTGGGTCATCGTCAAGCCACAGTTGACACGCAAGATGCAAACACAGGAGACACATATTAGGTGGTTGTTCAGTCAAAAATTGAAAAGTTACACAAGGTTATCCGCATGACAGCGAGTCGATCAGACAGGGATAAGGTTTCGTCGTCCTTACAACCAAGGCATCTCACACACAACATGCAATCAACAGAATAATAATGTACGTATCAGTCACGGGACTTGTGAAGGTCCCTGAGAACAAATTTCTTCAACGACGCGGTCTCAAAGCGAGCTGGGTTGTAAAATGTCATCATGGTACATTGGAACATGCAAGCATTGCAATACGAAGATCATACCAAACTCTGTTAAAGAATGGCCAAATGCGTCTCTTCACATGGAATCAGCCTGGGGCGGCGCACATGTGATTGTGACAATCATCTCTTCACACTCAAGCACACAACATGCAAATGCAATCAATGGAGATCATACCAAACTCTGTTAAAGAATGGCCAAATGCGTCTCTTCACATGGAATCAGCCTGGGGCGGCGCACATGTAATGTGATAATCACTTCTCCCATGGGGTTCTCTCTACCTACAGCACACAGAACAAATGTGTCATTCCTAATTCTGCCCCCTTAGAGTGAAAAGGGCGCAAACTCAACGGAATGGGTCGCTGGTATAAACGTTCGCTTTGGCAGTCAGCAGTAGGATGCATGACGATAAGAGCGTCGGCAACTGTCGCAAGAGAGACTGCGCATGGTCAAACTGGGCAAGCGGCGGCGGAGGCGCAAAATGCAGAATGATACTCGTCGCGCCTCGCCAACGACGACTCGCCTTGGGCCACAGATGAAATGAGTGGTGCAGAGATCCAACCCTTGAAAACGGCTGCATTATCCGGATCCGAATGGTCGCTCCAGGGGATTCCGATCACAGTTGATTTGTATATCGTCCCACGTCCTCTCCATGGACAATTTGGCAGCACAACGGGATCCCATTGAGCATCGCCCACAGAATACCACATGCATGGATATGTTTCGCACCCGTCCAAGATACGCATCGACGCAGAGAATCCAACACGCCGTCGTGCATGCGCAGAAGAAGTGGAAGTTGATGCACACGCCTTGTCGACATTCGCTTGCATGTGTGCATGTTTGGCACTGTCCATGGATTTGATTGTGGTGTCATCGACGCCGTGGTTCGGCGGATGTTTGTTGCTGCGAACACGAAACACGAAACGCCCAAGTTCTTGCCGGTGGGGCTAAAAATAGGATTCCGCGTCGGCGCCGTGAGTCGATATCCGAGACCACAATATCCCATTCCGAGGTTACAGCATGGACGCAGAAGTAGCGCGATTGAAAGCCGAGTCGGCGGCAAAGGACGAGACGCTCAACCAGCTCAAGGTCAAGGCCAAGGCATTCGCAGAGGCGTTGACGAACGAGAAGCGGTCGCTCGAGGCACAGCTGACGCAGTCCAAAAACGAACTGAACGAACTAAAGGTCAAGGCGAAAGCATTTGCCGACAACGTCAAGGCGCAGATACTCGTCGAGAAGGAGCGCGTCCAGGTGTTGGAGAAGCAACTGCAAGTCAAGGACGGTGTCAATGGGGCGACAGCTCACGACCCAGCCGCCCTCCAAGACGCGACGCAACGCCTCGCCCAGCTGACACAGCAACAGTCGGCAGACCAAGCGCGCTTCAACCAAGCGAGCGTGACGTGGCAAGCTGAGAAGGCGGCGCTCGAGCACCAACTCGCCCAAGTCAACCAGGACGCCAAGGCCCAAATCGCGGCGTTGCAGCACGCCGTTGAGAGCGCCGCAGCCCAAGGCCAGCAGTCGCAGGGTCAAACTGTTGCGGCGTTGCAGGCCCTCACGCATTCGAATGCGTTGGACGTGGTGCAGCTCGTGACGGAGGCTCAACAGCTTGTCCAAACCAACGTGATGCGGGTCGCAGACCTCGAACGACTCGTGGCGTCGCTACAAGACGAAAAGGCACAAGTGCGGACGAGCTCCACGTCAATGACAGACCAACTGCGCAGTCAAGTGGGGGAGTTGGAAGCGCAGTTGCAGCGGCAAGCCGCGGACGCCCAAGCGCGCCTGAGTTCGGTCGAATTCGAGTGCACGAACTTGCGCGCGCAGCTGACGCAAGCCGATGACGCGCACCGAGCCCGCATCGGCGCGCTCGAAGCCGAGAGTTTGCAGGCACGCGGGCAAGCCAACGACGCACAACAAGCCAAAGTGATGTCGTTGGAATTCGAGTGCACGAACTTGCGCGCCCAAGTGAACCAAGCCGAGGCCGCGCGGCAATCGCTCGAGTTTGAGTGTGCGAATTTGAAGAGCCAAGTCGCGAGTTCTGACAACGCGCGGCAAAGCATGGACGCCGACTGTGCCAGCGTGCGGGCCCAATTGGCCGACGCTGTCAGCCAAGTGCGCGAACTTGAGATGGCATTGCAACAAGCCCAGTCGAGCCACAAGAGCCAAACGAGCGGAGTGGAAGAAAAGGCGGCAATGGCGCTGGCCCAAGCCCACCACGAGTGGTCGACAAAGGAAGCGCAATGGGCCGCGGACAAGAACGAGCTCGTCCAAAAGATTGACAAGCTCATGCAAAACGAGCAAAGCAAGCAACAAGAAACCATGGCCATGCTCCAAGGCTTCCAAGCGGACAAGCAAAAGGCCGACGACGCAGCGAACGTCATGGCCAACCAAGTGCAAGAGCTTCAGATGGAGTTGGCCCACGCCAAGTCTACCCACCAAAGTCAAACGAGCGACGCAGCGTTGGCGCTAGACCAGGCCAAACAAGAGTGGGCGGCGAAAGAAGCGCAGTGGGTTCACGACAAGGACGAGTGGACGCACAAGGTCGAGAAACTCGTCCAGGAGGACGCAGAGAAACATCAAGCAAACCTGGCGTTCATCCACACGCTGCAAGCCGAGAAGCAACGCGCCGAGGACGCGGTGGACGCTCAGGCCAAGCAAGTGGCGGAGCTTCAGATGGAATTGGCGCAAGCGACGTCCAACCACAAGAGCCAGTCGAGCGATGCTGCGTTGGCATTGGACCAAGTCAAGCTGGACGCTGCCGCCAAGGAAGCGCAGTGGGTCCAAGAAAAGCATGCGCTGACGCTCAAGTACGAGAACTTGGCCAAGGACGAGGACGAAAAGAAGCAAAAGATCAAGGCGTTTGTGCAAGCCCTGCAAGCGGAAAAACAAAAAGCCGACGAGGTCGTGGAAGCCACGTCGAAACAAGTGCAAGAGCTCAAGATGGAGTTGGAACAAGCGACGTCCAACCACAAGAGTCAATCGAGCGACGCGGCACTTGCATTGGAACACGCCAAGCTCGAATGGGCAGCCAAGGAAGCGCAGTGGGCGAGCGAGAAGGACGCGCTCACGCAAAGATACGAGAAACTCGTCAAGGACGAAGACGAAAAGAAGCAAAAGGTCAAGGCATATGTCCAAAACTTGCAAGCGGAGAAGCAAAAGGCCAGCGACGCGGCGGACGCCCACGCCAAACAGGCGGTGGAACTCAAGATGGAATTGGAGCACGCCAAGTCCAACCATCAAAGTCAATCGGCAATGGCATTGCAACAAGCGCAGCAAGAGTGGACCGCCAAAGAAGCCCAGTGGGCCACGGAAAAGGCCGAACTGAGTCAAAAGCACGACAAGTACGTCAAGGACGAAGAGGAGAAGAAGCAAAAGGTCAAGGCGTATGTCCAAGCGCTGACAGCAGACAAGCAAAAGGCCGTGGACGACGCCGACAAGCAGATCAAGGAACGAGACGCGCTCAATGAAAAGCGGCTGGCGGAGATCAAGGCCAAGACAATGACCAAATTTGCCGAGCACGAAGCCGTGATCAAAAAGGGCACCGAAGACTTGGAGGCGTTGCGACAGCAGATGACAACCATGCAGCAGGTAGAGAGATTGGCGACGATGGCGGCAGGATGATCGTGAGTGTGCGTCGTGTAGAAATACGAGATGGAAATCAAGGGCTTGCAGAGCAAGAAGAAGGAAGCGGAAGATGAGACGATGGACGTCCTCAAGAAGAAGCGACTCGCTGCCAAGGCCGAGACCCAAAAGCTCGCCAACGATTTGGAGGGGATTCAAAAGCGCGCAGCCATGTTGGTGGTACGGACGCCGAGGAAGATTGACAAAATTGACGACGACGATGATGTTAGGACGTGACGGGGAACAAATGCTCGCACCAATCCAAGCAGCTTGAAGTGCTCCAGGAACGCGTCATGGAAGCCATCCATGTCGTGAGCCACCACAAGAAATGCGACCTCTCGAATCTGACGGAGCTCGCGCAAATCGTGACGTCGCCTCGCATGAGCACGGCCAACTTGCCGGGTCCAGTTATGGGCTTAAACAAGATTGACGACGACGTGAGCCATGTCTTTGACCAGGTACCGTTGAGTTTGTCCTCTTGGGGGGGGAGCTCATGTGCAATTTGTCGTCGGGTAGATGGCAGCGCTCACAAACGTGACGGAGCGATTGGTAGACTTGACGTTGGAAGAAGACGATTTGTCCTTGAAAGAGATTGTGCTCGAACGCGTCAAGAAGCAATTCTCGGCGTGCTTTGTCCACCCTCATTACGCCAAGGCCGACGAAGCAGGCTTGCTTCACCAACGCATGAGTTCAAATATGCCGGAATCCCCTTCGTAAGCATATTAACCTATTGATTCCTTTCCACGGGCGCTGATGGCGGCCCGCGATCTTGCACGAGTTCGAAACTTCCCGCCACTTGAGCTGAACGCAGCACACGGATTGGTTGAGTTGTGGCTCCATCCGGTTATATAGCCAATGAAACGTTGTATCCGGATAATCAATTTGACCTGAGAAACTCTATTTCTATGCATGCTCCGCCGACAAGGATGATCCGCGCGGAACTGAACGTCATTCGAGACGAACTACGATGCTATATCTGGTACATCTCTCTACAAGGCGAATATTCCTCGATATGGTGTTGTTGTAGTCATATGACGCTCCAGGACCCACACTGTCTCGGTTGCAACCACAACTTTTGCAAGGCCTGCATCGATGTCCACCTCCGGAAAGCCGTGTCCGAGTGCCCAAAATGCGGCATCCCCACATGTCCAAGCGATGTCCACCGCAATCAGTTTCTCGACGGCCTCTTGCATGAATGGCGGGTGGTCGAAGCGGCGTTACAGGCGAACGAGCCCTCCGACATCACGAGCAGTGCATCGACAGCAACCACGACTCTCACACCGCTCGCCAAGCGCAAGCTCCCCATGGACGTTGGTCACACCACGCCAACTACCCCGTCGATACCCACGCAAGGTACGACGGCGTGCGGCCACTCGATCCTCATTGTCTCCACAGAGGACTCGCTCTCGTCGTTGCTCACTACCCAACAATTGGACGCATATCGCGCACGACTCGCCCATGACGACATGGCGCTTCTTGCAGTTCCATCTCCATCGCCGCCGCGTCTCAAGCGCACACGATTGCTTCCCCCGTCTGTCGGTGTCGGCGTGTTGTCAATTGCGTCGCCATCGTCGTCGCAAGGCACATCCATGTCGGTCGAGGCTGCAACCCCGGCACCCCCGTCGGCACGTCTCGTCCTCGTGCCGCAATCTCCGCCGAGGCTCTCGTCCGCGACGTCGTCGGTCTTTCGTGTTCTCGCCACACAAGAGACGACGACCAAAGATGCCGCCGCCGACGACGACGATTACGGCGAAGAAATCCCCGAAACGGAAATGCCCGTGCATTACGACGACGACGACGACGACGAAATGACCCAAGTCCCAACCAGGCTTCATTTCGAAGCGACCCAAGAGAGCGACGACGACTCTAGCAGCCCCAACATGCTCTCGCCATCGTTCCACGTCGACGCCTCCCAGCCTCGACCATCCTCGCCACCACCATCCACGCATGTCGTCCGCGTCGTCGCAACAAATGTGTCCAAGGCACAACGCCGCCTCCTCCTCCAATGTGTTCGCAGCTTGGGTGGCCGCTTTGGATTGAATTTCAACCACGGGAGAGACCCTGTCACGGGGTAACATCCATCCCGACAAGAACATATTTGGACACATTTGTCTGCGTAGGATGGACATGCCGCCCGTCTCCCATGTCATCACGTCCTGCGACGAGACCAAGCGTTGTCCCCGCACCCAAAAGTACATGGAAGGCCTCGCGGCCCAATGCTGGATCGTCGACATCAAGTACCATGCGTGTTTTGACTCGCGATCGTGACGGTCTCGTGTCTAGGTGGGCACTCGCGAGCTGGAAAGCCCAGCGATGGCTCCCGGAAGCCGAGTTTGAGATTGACGGCGACACGAGCGCGCGGACGACGGCGGGGGTGCCGCGGCGGTGCCGGCTCGGCGCGGTACGGACGAACACCCACCATGATGTTCACAAAATGTGTGTGCGCAGAAAGGCACGAGCGACATATTCCACGCCTTGTGTGTGCGGGAGATGCACGAATCGATGGAACAAGGAACGTCCGTCGCGCATCTTGTCGAGGCTTGCGGGGGGCTCTGGTGGCCGTCGACGTCGCCGGTGCACCAGGCAGACGGCCGACGGGTCGTTGGGGTCGTGTCCAAGACCCTCTCTGTCGCGAAATGCAGGACATTGGCGGCGCGCCATCCATCGACTCCCATTGTGCGCGTCGCATGGGTGCTCGACAGCATAAGCCACATGGAGGTATGGGACAAGCCATCGAGTCGTGTGATTGATGTCCCTGGCTAGTGTCTGCCGTACGACAAATATTACCCGTGATAAAGATGTAAAATACTCGTATCGGATACACGCGGGTGTATCTATGCTGTCGACGGGGATGGCGCCGACGACGAAGTGGGGGACGCGGGAGATGCGACGGGGGATGCCCGCGCATAGACTGGTACTTGCATTTCGAAAATGTCGAGCGTTCCTTCTTGCTTGACTATCGTGACAATGAGCATTCCAAGCAAGGATATGGAGAACGTACCGGCAATGTTGACCCTCTCGCCGTCGGCGACTTGAATGTGCCGTTGGACGCACGCGAGGAGTTCGGCCTGCAGCGCGCCCAAGTTGACGCCGCTAAGCGCTTGAGACCCCCGCTGATGCGCAAGGATGATCTGTAGTCGCTCCTTCGCAATGTTCTTGGACGCGGGTGTCGTTGACGCGGCGGCGGCCGGCGCCTTGGTCAGGAACGTCTGCAGGAATTGACGCATCGTTGGGTTGTTTGCGACTGGGGTGAACTAACCAGGACGTGATTTCAAAACAGTCTACTTTACTGAAAGAAGGGTGTTTACTCGCCTTTCTTTGTGATTATGTGTCTCGTGTTTTTAACTACCTTCATGGGATACAAAAGATCAGTTTCAAATGATGGAATTCATATCACCTGTGTGCTTTTAAATCAAGCAAATCAATCACGTTTTGTGAATTGCATCGTCGCCTTGCATAAAAGCCACGACCAGATCCAACAACGAACAGGACAAAAATCCACTCTACACGTACCTTAGTATTGCTTGCGTTAACACTAATGTACTTGATTTGAGATACTGTCCTCTTGAACAAATTCGACGAAGAAACCCACTGCGCGACGTCATCACATCGCAGTGCGCAGAGTTCGAACGATGGAGATCCTGCGCAATGAGATCTTGAACGAGATACAGACCATGGTTCATGTCTTTCGGAAGGACTACATCAAGGTACACCGCATCTCCATGCCTTCGAAGCGCGCTCAGGTGCCTCTTCTAGGTCAAATCGACCCAACTTCAAGGGCTGGCGTCCTTGCGCGCGCAAGTGTACCAATGGACCGATCCTGCCGATTTTGAATCCCAGACGGTGTTGCGACCCTTCCTTGACATCGTGCGGAACGAGAACACGACGGGTCCGCTTACGCGCACGGCCATGGAGTCTGTGTGCAACATCTTGCACGCGTACGAGAAGCACGCCAACACGTTCGCCGACGTCGTCATGCACCACGCGTTCGTCGAAGTCGTCGATGCCGTCACACAATGCCGCTTCCAGGAAACCGACCCCGAAAGCGACCAGTACGTCCTGCTCATGGTCGTCCGCGTCCTCGACGTCGTGATTCAATGCCGCGGCGCGGCTGCGCTTCCCGTCGACACGATGTGGCATGTCGTCGAATCGCTCTACGGCATCGCGCGTTCCTACGAGGTGTGTCCTCGGTCGACATTCTCTTTTCATGCGATCTAGGTGCGACTCTCGAGTGTCGTGCGGTCCCTCGCGACCGAGAGCCTCCATCGGCTCTTGCGCCTCCACTTTCACGCCCGTCCATCGGACGATGGGAACCTCCTTGCGTCGCGCATTCTCGGCTTTCTCTGCCAAAAGGTACCCCATCTCATCTCTCCTCCTCCTCATTGTCGTCATCTAGGTCCAACCCGCGTCGAACGGCACCGAGCGCGAAGTCATCGTCGCGTTGGATTTGCTGCACACGATTCTGCACACGAGCGGCGCCACGCTCGCGACTGCCCCGACGTTGTTGGGCTACGTCCACGACGACTTGTGCGGCGCGTTGCTCATGCTCTCTCGCCTTGGGTACCCAGCACCACTGTCATTCTCCGCGTCTGATTGTGTGGTAGCAACGACGCCTCGTTGGCCATCCTCATGGCGAGTCTTCCGCTCTGGCGCCTCCTCTGGGTCCATCTCCGCGCGTGTTTGAAGCTCCAGTGGCAGGCGCTGGTCCTCGGCCTCGTCGCCGCCTTGCGAGACCCGGCGCTCGCGTGGGAATGGAAGCTCGAACTTGCGCAATTGCTTGTGGACTTTCTCAGCGACGCTGCCTTTGTGCTCGACATGTTTGTCAACTACGACTGCGACCCCGATTGCGCCGATGTCCTCGAGCGCATCCTCGATGTGTTGTTTGCGACCGACGCGCTCCCGGCCGCCGCCGCCGCCGTCGACACCAAGGTGCGTTCTGTTTGCGTCACCAATATTGTGGATTCGAAATGGATGACGTAGACGACGGCCAGCCTCGCGGCGGCATCCCCCATGCCCCTCAGCAGCGGCGCCGAAGAAATGATGGAACTCTCGTGCCTCGGCGTCATGAACGCCCTGCAAATGCTCTACCGACGAACCCAACATGACGCATGGCCGGAACCGACGGCCGAACCGGAAGACCCGGTCGCGGTGCGGGCTCGCCGCACGCGAAAAAAATTATTCCAAGTACGCGACGACGAGATCGACCGACCCCTTTATTGTCGGTGTGCGACGTAGGAAGCCGTGGACAAGTTTAACAAGAAGCCCACGGCTGGCATTGACATGCTGCAAACACATGGCTTTTTGCCAACGCCGCTGACGCCCGTGGCGCTGGGTACGTTAACGTCAGTTTTGAATTGGTAGTCGTCATTCGATGACTAGCCCAATTCATGCGGTCGTTGGCCAGTGGCATGGACAAGGTAAACTCCCGAGTGGATTTATCCATGTATTTATTGCTGGACATATCCATTTATTGTTGCTGTAGAATACGGTGGGGCAAGTGCTGGGTGCGCTGGGCAAATCTGGCGATGGTGCCCATCCCGCCGACACGGTCGAGTTTCACAACGACTTGCGCAGTGCGTACGTCGAGTCGTTTGATTTTAATCAACTGCATCTCGTCGATGCGTTGCGGAAATTTCTCGGCGCGTTCCGTCTCCCGGGCGAAGCACAGCAGATCGATCGCATATTGGAATCGTTTGCAAACCAGGTGACAACGGAGGGCCGAGCAGTCGTTGTGACAGATGGCACTAGGTGTACGCCCAATGCCGCGAACGAGACGTCTTTGGGTGTGTCGACGTGGCGTACTTGCTCAGTTTTTCCATCATCATGCTCAACACCGACTTGCACAACGCCAACATTCGCCCCGAAAAGAAAATGTCGTTGGCCGATTTCCTCAAAAACAACTTGAATTATGGCTTGAACAACCAGCTGACGCCGCTGCCCGAAGAGTACTTGACGACGATTTACCACTCGATCGCGACCGACCAGTTCCGCACGTTCGAGGACGACACGGCTGGCGAAATGACCCTTGAACGGTCCGTTTCCACAAAACGATTTCGGTGTGGTGTAGACGTTTGGTGTTGTAGATGGGGCGAGCTGCAACGGCAACATAAATCCTGCGACAGCACGATCCGTAGCATGGCCGAGCTACCGCAATACGATGCACAAGTGCTGGAATGTGTGGCCGACAAGCTGCTCGCCGCGGCGCCCGTGTTGGTACGCTCGTCCGACCTACGACACCAGCTCATTGTTACGAATAGATCCACGCGGGACTCCGAAAATTGAGCGATTTGTCCATGCAGTTGGTGATCTTGACTGGTTTGGTCGCGTCGGCCTTGCAATGCGACGACTTGGTCCAGCAAATCGTGCAAGTGTTGGCCGAGGCGTCTACCTTGTGCGACGCGATCGACGACGAGGAAACGCTCCAAGGCGCCGCGTTCGTCGCCTCTCTCTCTCTGTCTGTCGTGATGTGTATCTCGGGGTAGGTATACGTTTTCCAACGACCCGCTCGCGTGCGCCGCCACGGAAGGACTGCTCGAAGTTTGGGCGCAATGCGCGTTCCAGTTTCGCGCCACGGGGTGGCTCTTCTTTGCGTCGGTGCTTTGCCGCATGCGCGAATTCCACCTCGTGCCCAAGAGTCTCCTCCGCCATCGGTACTTCATCGTCATTGTCGTGTCTAACGTTGCTCGGCACAGACCCACGTTTCGCAGTGCGACCGAGTCGGAAGAGTTTGTCGGCGCCATCCGCCACCTCGCGCTGGCCAAACGGGCGTCCATGAAGCGTGCGTCGACGAGCTATTTTTTCGACACGGTCTCTCGCTTCTTTGTCGACACGACGTCGGCCTCTGACGTCCCAGACGATTTGGGATCGAATCTGCAGCTTTGCATCGACGACCTTTTGTTTGACGAGTACGAAGCAGACCCGACGGCCCTCCAAACACCCTTGGTATGCCTGCCACATCTCGATCTTACGTTGACGTTGAGTGGCCAGGGCTCGACGCGGTCGTGGACCCGCAGCCTCGCGCCGTTCTATGAACACATGCATCCGATGTCGGACGCGTCCTTTGTCGCGTTTTGCACGACGCTGTGGGGCGAAATCGAGCGAGTCGTGCTCCCGCCGTCGAAAACCAAGACCAAAACGCGGGTCGTGAGCCCCGGCGGCGCCATCTTTCTCGAGCAACTCGTGCTGCAATGCGTCGGCCAGGCCGAGTCGCAGCGCGCGCTCGTGGTTGACCGCCTCTGGCAACACGCGCATTTGATCTTGACGTGCACGGACCCGCTCATCCGAGGGAATTTGCAGGTCCAGGGCATGGCGTACGAGAACGCCGTCTTCTTGGTTGACACGCTCGTGACGGGGCTCTTGCATCTTGACGACACTGCGCGTCTCTGCGACTTGCTCGGGAACCACCACCATGTCTTGTCGCTCGTGGCCTCGCCCGTGCTCCGGGGGTTATGCCACATGCCGCTCCACGCCGCCCAAGTCGAATTGGTGCAAAGCATGTCGGTTCAAGCCGCGTGGCTTCCGTGCGTCCCATCTTGACAAACAGGATGTTCACAATGTATGATGTAGTGAAGTCGTGGAACTCGTTGCGACGTGGATGCACGGGTTTGAGGCGTCGTCGACGCCGGCCGGCCTCGCCACGGTCCTTTTCGAGTGGACATTGTTTCCATCCCAGACGACCATCGTCGTCGCCGCCACCGACGCCAGCAAAGTCGACATGGCTGTGGCGTCCCAGGCTTTGAAGTACGCGGGACAATTGTACCAGCGTGCCGCCGCCGCCAACGCCCCGCTCGACGCACTGCGTGTCCTCGGGGGTCTCTTGGCTCTGCGACGCCACACCGTGCTTGACATTCGCGCGGCAAGTGCCCAAACCATCAAGCAATGTCTTCTGGAAACAACAAGTGGCGCTGGATTGTTCCCACCCACGACGTGGCTGTGGATCCTTCGTGCCGGCTTGGGTCCATACCCGCCAGACGACGCCACGATCAGTGACTCGGACGAGTGGACCGCCCTCATGGCGCTGCAGAAACACAATCCGACAACAACCCCGTCGTCACTCGCGCTCGTGCAAGTGCTGGCCCAAGTGTTGTTGCATCATTTGGACGACCTCGTGGGCTGCCCCACGTTCGACCAGCTTTGGACCGAGGTAGGAGGCCACCATAGCCACAACCACGTTGACACATGGACATAGCTTCTCCAAGCATTGGACGTGCATTTGAAAGCTGGTCAAGAAGAGGCGCTCGAGTTGCTCCGCAACGTGCTCCACATTGTTCGTATCTCGTGTGAGAAAGAGGCGTGGTTTGCCCCATCCGTTCAAACACTCGCAACGCAGTACCCAGACCTCGACGCGCCACAGTCGGTCGACCCGCCGCCGATTGCAACGGTTGAGCCATAGATAGATACACTCATCGTCTAGTCGTTGTTGAGTGAGGTTTTGTGTTGATAAAGATGGCGTTGAGTTCCCGCGAATTTCAGAATGTGTCAAACTTACCAATACGAACGATAAGTGTTGATAACAAGGCAAAACAGGAACTGCTCGATTGGCGCAGTGTCAAAGGGGATATATTAAACTAATTAAGTCTAACACTAATTTTGTCCAACAGGACTCATCCCAATTCCAAATGCCATTGCTATTGCAGTGGTACTTTGGGGGCACTGGTTGTGGCAGATTTTCAATAAATAGTGAGAGGTACTTGAGAGTATCAAGTGTGGGGGGGAGTACCTGACAGCGGGTATCAGGTATGGGAGGTGCCGGTTGGTGTCGCGCGGTCGTGGACAGGAGAGTGGTCTTGAGACGCTCTTGACTGTGGGACGTCGGCATGGTGTCGCAGCGGCACACGACGGCGCTTGGTCGCACGGGTCAGCGGCTAGTGCCGATGTGATCTGTCGACGGCGGCGGTCGGCGCGAGGAGCAGGGAGTTGGGGTACTTGG
>VJMH01005907.1:0-13762 GCA_009835185.1 Aphanomyces stellatus | reverse complement strand
GGAAACGTCGCGTTCACGAGGTCGACTTCGTGCACTTGGCGCAGGCCCGTGCGTTTGTCCTTTTCGCTCACGCCCAGTCTACAGGCAAGGGTTAGGGTCCACCTGCAGTGCCATGTAGGTACCGGAAGGCGTTGCCAGAGATGTCGCCATGCGTGCGCAGGTTGAGCGCCCGAAGGAGGAGCACCCGCTGGTCTTGGATGGTTGTAATTACGACCTTGTCGGAGAATTTGATATGCGCGCGCGGGCGGGAAAACTTGGACCACGCGATGCCCGTGAAGATGGTCGTGATGACGATCCCAAAGATGGACTCGACAATGACCCATAAATTCTCCCACACGGAGCCAGGTTTGGGTCCGATGGTGCCATACCCGACAGTGGAGAGTGTGTGGACGCTAAAAAAGTAGCAAAGGTTGAAGTCGGAGTTGTTGGCTTGAACATCTGGCGACGCGTAGATGCCGTTGCGCTGGACATTCATCAAGTCGCGACAACCCACAAGTTACATACCCCGATCGAATATATACCTGCAAACACAAAGTTTACGAGTGTGAAGCCGATGACGCTCACGCTTAGAATCTTGACCCAACTCGTCTTGAGCGTGTCCGAGTAGAACGTATGAAACGAATACGGGACGTTGTGGTGTCGGGGCACAATTCGGTCAAAGAATGGCAGGTTGTCGACGTCGAGGCCTGTCGAGAGTGACGACCGGTAAACCCGACTCGATCGGACGCTGCTTCGGTCGTCGTCGAGGAGCGATTGAGTCAACATGTCTTGCATTGGGTGGTCACGGCGCTTTCCAAACATGTGATGCTCCGTTGACACGGCCTCGTGGCTTTGCCGACTCGCGGCCGAGAGCGCAGATGCACGAAGATCGCCCTCCTCCACCGTCCCCATCGACTGGGTGACCACGTCTGCCATGGAGAATTGTCTGGCATACACGGCCTGGTGGAACTTGCCGCGTTCTCGTGTCAACGGCAATATGTGCATTGGTGGTGTCGTCGACAAGGGCTCGGTCGCGCTGAGCTGTCTGAAATCCATCACGAGCTCTCCATCATCTTGGTCGATGTGAAACATGTCTCGAAACTTGGCGCCCCACTCAAACTGCTCCGCCGTGTAGAGCATCTGGTCTTGCAGCGTGCTCTGCGACGTCGCTTCGATGCCGACGAGGTCGACTTGGAGCGCCATGTCGGACAGTGCACACAACTCGGGCGTGAGACCATATAGCGGACTCGCGGCATCAATCACATGCACGAGCTGAATGTCCTTTCGGAAGGCGAGGAAGCTCGATTGGAGCATGTGCAACTCGTATCGACGGAGGACGAGCGTCGAGTTGGTGGGCGACGTTCGCTCGATGCGCATGAGGTTCATATGGAAGGATGCTTCGAGGATGGCGTCGTGCTGGAGATCATGGGACCGCGTGGCATTGGCGACGCGGATGACAAGGGCGAGGTCATGGCCATAGGGTTGGACGACGCACTGCGACGAGAAGACGGCGGTCGAGTGTGGCCTTGAGAAGCGGACAAAGACGAGGCCGCTGAGCGTCGCAATGACGATGGCGGCCACGAACGCTTCGAGGCTGAGCACGATGTTGGCGCACGTGTTACGGGGATATAAAATGCCAAACCCGATTGTCGTGAACGACTGGTAGCTCAAGTTGAAGGCATTCTCAAACGTATCCGTGTCGCGGCAGACAAAATGAAACGCGGTCGCAAAGACGCATGTGACAGAGACCGAAAAGCCGAGGATAGAGAGCGTGAACGCCGTCCAATCAACGTTGAGCAAGACGTAGACCATGTCCTTGGCGGCCGAGCGTGGGTTCTTGACAAAGCGATACCGATGGCCCAAGAAGCTTTCGTGCTGCGAGGCGGCGGCTTGAAAGATGCGCCCCAGTGGTGCTTTCCCCGACGACGACTGTGCGATGCGAAGGCCCAGCCATTCGTCCTTCCATGTCCCCACGAGCGGGTAATGCAGCGGCGCCGCTGTTGTCATCGTCTGAAGTGGTGAGCAAAAGAGGAACAACTTCGATGTGGCAATTGCAATCGTGTGGTATTTGATTGGCTGTTGGAATTCAGGTACAACTCCCAGTGTACTTGTTTGTGGGATTTATTGGCGACGGATGGGTGAAAGCGTATTTGATCATCAAGCTGACTGGCCTTTTCGACCATCAAGAGCTCTTACTGCGCTAATACACTTTGCGAGTACCTCTCATCAGGATCTTGTTTTCCTAGCCTTTGCAGTGGAGCGTATTGTTGTCTCTGCGATCTGTGCCCTGTCGGAAAACATGTGTTTGGCTGTATTTACCTGCATTCTCAACTCACAATCGAACACACAACCAACACACAACAGAGTATCCTTGTTTTTTGTCGTTGAAGTGGTGTGTGTGGGTTGTGCCTCCTTGGAGTATGCACAGGCGCCACAACTTAGACGCCACGGTTATGCTGCGTGCTTTCTTCCTAGTTGTGCGATGTCCCTGCACGAACCCACATCCATGTCTTATAGACTGGCATAACCTTCAGCAATCTATATCGAAAATTATCATCGAAAGTCCACCATACAGATATCCAGTCATCGTCGAAACAGAGAATAAAAAATAAAAGGTTCAACCTGCCATCCCTTCTTGCAATCACAAACTTGGACAAATGGACAACTACCATTGCAGTGCCGTGGGGTCTTGGCGCGACGAGTGCCTCGGCGTCCGCGTCTCCCAAGACCACACGCGGATCTTCAACCTGAGCAAGGACAAGCCTTGGTTCCATGCTTCTCACAACCCGCGAAAGACGTGGATGGACACAGTGTACATCTTGATCGGGACGTCGTGGACGACCTTTTCGGCCTTCATGATCGCGCTCACGATGGTCCTCACGCTGCTCTTTGCACTTCTCTTCCATTGCGTCTGCGGCGACACGGACACATTTGAAAACGCGTTCGACCTGAGCTACCACACATTTACGACGATCGGGTTTGGCATCTTGTACCCGCGCAACACATGCGCCAACTACACAGCCGCGGTCGAGGTCTTTTTCGCGTCGCTAGCTAAAGCCGCGCTTGCCGGGTTTGTCTTTGCCAAGTTCTCCATGCCCGTCGCCCCGGTCGCATTCGCAGCGCGCTGCGTCGTCCACGCGTACGGCCGCCACCATCTCGCGCTTGTGCTCCGCGTCTGCAACACGTCGCGGTCGCCGCGGCTCGACCACGACGCCGTGCTCGAAGCGTCCTTTGAAGTCAACATGCTCCGCATTGAGCAGACATCGGCCGTCGACCGGACGCTCGTCCTCCGGCGGTATCGCCTCCAGCTCGTCCAAGCTGACTTTTTGGCCCTCCGAAAAGACCTTCAGCTCGTACACGTGATCGATGCCACAAGTCCACTGGCAGGACTCACGCCAACCACATGCGCAGCGTCAGACTTTTACCTCCAAGTGCAGATGCTGGGCGTCGACGCGACGTCGCAGAACGCGATGCAAGCTTTCAAAGTGTACACGGCCGAGCAGGTCATGTGGGGCATGCAATTCCAAGACATGTTTACCGTCGAGCAAGTCGATCCGGGAATGGGCCAAGCGACGCCGCAGCAGCTCGTGATGGACTACGCGCTCTTGGACGACTTGGTGCCGGCACCCATTCCACCCCTCTTGCTGCATCATCATGCGCCGCCGCCATTGCTTTCGCTCCACTTGTCGGACGTCCATGCCACCGCCGATGGCCTGGATCCTCTCCGCCGCCGCTATATGCGACGCGAGTCCTCTATGGTCGATGTTGTGGACCAATCGTTTGTCGAGCAGCGGTGGCGACCGACGACGACACACGACCCGCCGTTGTATTCGCTGGACGAGGCCGTCGATTTGGAGGCATCGTTTGGCTCGGCTGCGTCGGTCGCCAAAGTCGAAAACGCGCCACTGCATGACCGCGTCAAGCCCATCCACATTCCCTTGCCACGGACCTTTCACGGGATGTACCGACAAATGCTCAACATGTCGTGGCGGGCCATCATGGCATGCAACATTGTCTTCTTTGTCGTCCTGATCTTGGTCTTTGCGCTGCTGTACTTTGCCCAGGTAGTGACACGTCATCGTGTGTGGCCTCCCACTGGACCTTGTAGATGGAGACTGTCTATGCCGTCCCCGACGTCCGCGCCAACAACTCTGACTTGAATCTCTGTGTCTCATACAGCGTACAAACGATCATGACGATCGGATTTGGCTCGGTCGGACCTGACCCGACGTCGTCGTACCAA
The DNA here is from genome assembly GCA_009835185.1 of Aphanomyces stellatus. Lineage (NCBI taxonomy): Eukaryota > Oomycota > Saprolegniomycetes > Saprolegniales > Verrucalvaceae > Aphanomyces > Aphanomyces stellatus. The sequence continues at coordinate 9,540 of VJMH01005907.1, read as the reverse complement.
AACTTTTGGGTCTGTGTCCAAGGCACGTTGGGGATCATGTACCTCACAGTATTCACGGGCGTCGCGTGGGCCAAGTTTGCACGCCCGACGGCTCACATTGCCTTTTCTAACCACGCGTTGGTCACATCTATCGACGGCACGCGCGTCTTGCTCGTCCGCGCCGTCAACTTGCGCACCCACGGCCGTCTCTCGGGCAATGCCTTCCGCCTCGGCGTGAGTGAAACCAACACGCGGACTGGGCTGCGGCAAGTCCACGAGCTGCCGCTGGTCACGGCGCGCTTTGCGCTCATCAATATCCCCGCCACGCTCGTCCACGTCATCGACGCCGACTCGCCGCTCGCCAAGTTCCGCACGGACGCCGACTTTGTCGCGTGCAACCTTCAAATGATCGCGCTCTTCTCGGCCGTCGATGCATCGTTTGCCTCGGGCGTGTTTGCGCGCAAGGTGTACCGGTCCAAGGACTTTGTTGTCGACGCTCACTTTGCCGACTGCATGGACTTGACCCCGCACGGCGTGGAGATTGATTTCGACCGATTCCACCACTGGGAACAATGATGCGATGATGCTTCCATTGGGTTATGGTGTTTGGTCTTTGGTAGTGGTCGATGGTTGTTGCGCCTGGGCGAGGTTTTCCGCGTGCAGCTTGGACTCGGACTCGTGCCGCGCCAGTTGGGCGGCCGACATAAACTTGCGCCGACAAAGCAAACAGCACGTCGACGACGACGACGGCAGATTCGTCGCAGGTGGGGATGATAGAGCCACGGCTGCTGCTGGGGCTTGTGTGGGCGGGGCAGCAGTTCGCGATGGCTTTGCAAACTGGGACCATTTGGCTTGCTTGGTTTCGAGTCCGCTCGAGAGCATGTCATCGATGAAAGTTTCGGAATGGAGAGGTGGCGGAGATGGCGCGCGTTCGTCGCGGGACGTGTCATAAGTGCGCTCAAACCCGCGCTTGAGGAATTCCATCTCGGCTTGCCGCTCTTCTTCGCGCAAAAAATCGGCGTAGATCTCGTCCGCCGTGCGCAGCCGTGTCGGCCGTCGTGTGGGTGCTTTTGGGGGTTGCGATGAAGCAGATGCCTTCCGTTGAGGTGGCCGTGGGCGTTTCTTGGACCCCGTGCATTTAGCAAGGTGTTCGTACTGTGTTGTCTCATTCGCGAGGCACTCGTAAGCTTCGCTCAGTCGCTTGAACGCATTTTCAGCATCTACATGCATGTTGGCTTGTCACCTATGGGGACTTGCGTACCTTTGTGTGAGCATTTGTCAGGGTGAACCTGCCGCGCTAACGCCTTGTATTGCCTGTGTGGTGTGTGAGATCGCTAACGATATCTGTGGTTCTCGAGGATCGTACTTGCGAACGAGGGCAATGTCGACGTAGTCAACCGATTCAAACCCAAGGACATGAAAGTGATTTCTATTCACAAGCAGCATGAGATCGGGCGGCGGCCACGGCGGCGGTACGTACCTTGCTTTGAGGATGCGATCAACTTCGCTGTCCCCCATCTGCTTTCTTCGCGCTTTTTCACAAATTCAAAATGCGATCGATCGAATCATCGAGCACATAGGACCCCAATGATTGGTAGAAATACAAATTGATCTGTCCAAGGATTGGCTAAAAATAATACTTTCAGTGTTTTGATTGGGTAACGTCATCGGAGAGAAATGAAAGAAAATTCGAGTTGGCCGTTGCCTCGAGTGCTTGCTTGATCATGCCATTCAACCGCCGATACGGCATCCTCTTTCTTGCATGCTGTTCCATCACGACAGCAGCCGACGTGTTTGATGGTGAAGTCCACGTAAGCGATTACACATTTTCCAAACACGGTATGTCCTGTCCCAGTTGAGACACCGAACGAGCACTGACTGCATGACGATCCTCATGGTCGACGACAGCACCAAGTGTAGACAACATTGAGATCTTCACAAGCGAGGTCACTGGCGACATGCTTGAGGAGAGACTTCAAGCGATTGCGGCAACACCTCCAAGAAAGGCCGCCGAGAGTTCTTCCTTGGCTGGTAGAAACGTTGACGTCGTCGTCCCTCCGTCCCTCATCGAGCATCGCTCGTTAGACTCGACGACATCAGTCTCACCCATGCAATCTGCAAACGATGCTGCAGTCATCATGGAGACGACGACATTCGTGGGCGTCTCACGCGAGACGCTCGACACCCTCGACATCCCCGACGCGATCGTGCTGACCCGCACCCAAATCCAAACCACGTCGATCGTCGTCCTCGCCGCGCTGCTTCTCGGTAGCCTTCTCATCGTCACGACGGTCGCCATGGCGCGATGGGCCCATCGCCGCCGCAAGACGACGGAGCTGATCGCGTGGGTCGAGCGACAGTCGAGCGACGACGTGATTCGCACGGCCATGTCCAAGTCACGCGACATGGAGTTTCACGCCGCGGCGGCGTTGCGTCTTCGACTCTTGACCTTTCTCAAGCAAGCCGGACTTCTGCTGAACGAAGCCAATCACAAGGAGTTTGACGTGGCGAACTGGGTCGTCGTGACTCGGTTGGCCCAAAACGGCGCCGCCGCGCACATGGATGTCGGGGTCCTCCTCGCGCAACTCGACGCCGCGCTCCAAGAAGGCCGCGCCCTCGCCAAGACACATGCATCGGTCGTGAACTCGTCCCTCGAGAAGCTGGAGCAGTGCCACCACCAAATGACGGAGCTGCGCGCCGCGGTCATGGACGAACTCGCGACGGCCCTCGCGACGCCCGAGCGGAATGGATGGTCCCTCGCGCAATGGGAACAAATTGCGGACCTCTGGCGCGCCGTCGGACTGGACGAACGGGATTTGAACGCCCAAGACAATTGGTACCACGCAACGCGGGCGGAATTGGACGCGCGCGACCGCTGCGTGGCCACGTTGGTCGAGTTGCATACTGCCGTGTTGACGGCTGGCGAAGAAAATAGTGGCCAAGACGAGGCAGCGCTGCGGGAGATGGAGCTATTGCTCCTCGAGGCCGACGGACGCGGGTGGACCCATGACACGTTGCATCAAATGGGGCAATTCGTCCAGTCGAAGAAGCATGACGACCAGATGCGCCTCGAGATGGTCACGTTTGAGCGCGAAAAGTCGGCCGTCGAATCCTTCCGAGCGAGTTTTGTGCACCAGCGCGAAGAGAAAATCCGGCACTACATTGTCGAGGACCAGATGTCCCGTTCCGACGCGGTCAAGCACATTGAGAGCATGGTGCTGCAGTACACAATGCATCTCCAGACCCTCACAACGACTAATCAAAATACCGAGCGGACGCTGCGAGAGGTAGTTGGGTGGTCGTCTCGGCATCTCATGGGGATCGTAGACGCGGGAACAGCACCTCGCGACGCTGCGCGACAAACACGTGCGCGAGCGAAAGCGGGCGGCCGACAAGTTGGAACGCGACCGTGAAAAGTATAGACACAAGGTCGCGATGGCGACCGAAGCGTTCGAGCGGCGCCAAGCCATGAAGGCGCAGAAGCGGGAGGAAGCGCGCGAGAAGGAAGTACGCGCCGAGCGCCGGCGGTGGCTCGATGCAAGGCGGGTGACCGAGTGGCGGCTCGTTCAGTGGGTCCTCTTTCTGGACGTTGTCGTCCTGCTCCTCATCGTGGCAGTCGTGTTTTGGGACACGGTGGCCTCGTCGACCAGCCTTCTTTCGTCGGAATGCGATGTCCGCACGTCGTACTGGGCGCCCAGTCAACTCACAATGTAGTTGGATTCGAATATGACCTCTAGTTGACGATGTGTACCATGTAGATGGAGCTGCCAACTCTTTTACGGCGCCAAAGTCGCTGCAGGCATGGTCGGCGTCGTCCTCTTCCTCTCCATGTTGTCGTACTTGAATCTCTCGCTCTATGGCGTCGGGATCGTCACGGCTGGCGGGCTCTATCTCTTTCGGTACGTGGTTACAATCCCCCGACGGCGGCCTTGACACTGATGTTGCCACGTCAGCGCTTCGTGGAAAAACATGCTCCTGCGCGCACCATTCACGGGTTGGTTGTTTCTCTTCAACTTTGCCGTTGGGTACCTCCTGTCCATTGGTACGATTCGTGTCATGAAATATCGTGACCGACCCACGCTTTTGTCTTGATTAGATCCTTGGCTGACGTGGCGCGTCTACATAAATTGGCGACCTTTCCTGGTATATGTCATCTACCCGCTTGCCTCGCTCACCATCACCGCAATTGTTGGTATTTGGGTCGCCTGCGACACCCCGTTTGTCTGTATCGACACCGCCCTTGTCCACGGCCATCAGCTTTTGGTATCTCTGTAATTACAATCCCTTGTGACATTCGTTCGAGTGTGTTGGAGGCATTATCGGGACTATTCGAGTTTGCCCTGTTCCAGTCGAGGGGTGTTTGTGTGAACTCTTATTCATTCTTAGATGATGTTTTGGTTTTCAAATGAGAGATCCCTGCCTTCGATTGTGAGCCCAGACTCGATTGGAATATATCGTCCGATTCAACAAACTATCAATACGTGGGATTCTCATGTACAACGCGTTTTCTCTTCTACTCGTCCTCGGGGAGGGTGATCACGACAGTGCTCAGTTCCGCCGTCCCAAGCAGAAACGGGTGGTCATTCGTGAACGAGTACTCCATCACGCGGCCCTTGGCGCCCCCCACCGCCTCAAACGCGTCACTCGTTGCTTGGACAAAGGCTGGCGGACCACTCACGTACAAGATGGCGTCGTCGGCGTGGGGCGCAATCTCGCGCAACTTGTCGGCCGTGATGACTGTGGCTGCTGCGTCGTGCACAGTGCTGGCAGGCCACTGCTGCTTCGTCATGGACGCACACGGAGCGATGGTCTTGAGCGGCGCGAAGTCGTCATTCAAGGCGCAGTGGAGCGAGACGGCGGTGCCCTTCCACACATCTCGCACGGTGTAGAGCCCCTGCAGCATCGTCAGGAACGGAATGCACCCGAGGCCATGGCTGACAAAGAGCACGTGCGATGGCAGCACCTCGGGCGTGTCGATTTCAAACCGCACGTCCGAATCGACCCAGTAGAGGTCGACGACCGTGCCAGGCGGTTGCGTGCAGAGCCAATGCGATGAGTCGCTCGCGTCGACGACACAAATGTCGATGGCGCTCGCCCCCGTGACGCTGACGGACGTAATGACATAATGGCGCCGGGTGTGGCCCGTGGGCAGCGCCAAGCCGAGCCAGATTGCATCCCCTGGGTGGAACCGCAGGCAAAAGTCAAACGCGAGCGTGAGACGATGGGTCGATGGACTGAGGCGGGTCGAGTGCGTGATCGTGGCCGGGAGGCTCTCGGGCGTCGTGGCGCGCGTCGGCGCATCGGGGCTTGTGAGGATTGGCATCATCACGTGCAGCACGAGCGAGTACGCCGTCACATACGCGTCGTGTACTTCGGGTGTCCACTCGTCAGGCCCAGTCACAATCTCAAGCGTTGCGAGGAGCGTCGTGCCAAAGAGCGTATAGTCGTCGAGGCAGACGCCATACTTCAAGTGGCGCGCCGCGATGCCTTGGACAACGTCGACGAATGCGTCGCCCGTGATGATCTTGGCCAACGTGCCCATGATGCCAGCGATGGTCTTGCCTTGGTGCGTCATGCTCGAGCGGAAGAGCGACCGCAACGCCGGCGCGCGCGTAAAGAGCGCTTGGTAGAACGTCTTGTAGAAGAACCGGATGGGCGTGAGGTGCGTGGCCGGGTTGAACGCACGCGAACCGTTGCACACTATTGACCAGTTGGTCTGAATCAAGTGCTCGTGGTCGCGCGTCACGACCGGCCGCTTTAAGTCGAACGGTGCCGTCATGTACGACCCATACGTTTGCACAAACGTCTCGGTGAGCCCGACGGCGCCGTCGTTGCCGAACGCGACGACGTCAATTGGCGGCGGCTGCTCCACGGACGCGCACTTGCCCATGGGGTGACGCTTCGCACGAACGGTTACTGGAGTGCACCGTCAAGTGGCGGTTTCGACTTTGCTCGTTTCTCTGCCACCGACCGAGCGCGAGAGAATGGGATTGCAGTATGCATGTATAAACGGCAATATTGAGTTAGGTAGATCATCGAGTAGGACTAGTAGATGGCTCCAAGATGGCAACGGCATGTAATTGAGTTCCAAACGACTCGACGGCCCGAGGCTGACTCGTGGCAACGACGCCAGCAGTGTGGATGCTGGACAGGGTGCGAACGAGATTGGCTGTGCTCATCGCGAACGGACGTTTGTTGTCAAACGAGAACTCGTGCGTGCGATCTCGCTGTCCGCCTCCCATTATCCACGCGTCGCGCGCTGCAGCGACGAAGGACGTGGGCCCACTGACGTACAGAACCGCGTGGGGCAAGTTCGGTGCAATGTCCTGGAGCTTCTCGCCCGTCACAGTCGGGGCATAGTGCGTGGAGCTGGCTTCCCACATGATGGGTTGGCCAGTGCTTGGAACACCAATATTGAGCGGCGTGACATCATCGGGAGACGCGGCGCACTGGAGCGAGACGACAGTCCCCTTCCATACGTCCCGAACACGGTAGAGCCCTTCGAGCATCGTGATGAATGGGATGCAGCCAATGCCATAGCTCACAAACACAATGTGCGGTGGCAGCGCTTCCTGTGCGTCCGTCTCGAGCCGGACGTCCGATTCAACCCAATAGAGACTCACGACTGCCCCGGGTTCTTGGGTGCAGAGCCAATGCGACGAGGCACTTGCATCTTGGACACAAATGTCGATAACGTTTGGCCGATCTTCCCAAAACGACGTGATGGTAAAGTGGCGACGGATGCAGCCCGTCTCAAGCGGCAGACCGAGCCAAATGGCGTCGCCGGGGTGGTACTTGAGCGTAAAGGCAAACTCGATCGTGATGCGTTTGGCCGACGGCGAGATCGCAATGGATTTCGTGATGGTCGCTGGAATGGATTCTGGCAGCACGACTGCGTCTTGGTGTTGGATCACTGGCATCATGACGCTGTAAACAAACGAGTACGCGACCAAGTAGGCGTCCTTGACTTTGGCGCTCCACGAGTTGCCACTCACAACCTCCAATGTCTCGAGCAGGACTTTGCCAAACACAGTGTAGTGCTTCTTGGCGACGCCGTATTGTAAATGCCGGCGCGCCATTTCTTGGATTGTCGACACAAAGTTGGCGCCGTGGACGATTGTGATGAGTGTCTCCAACACCATCGTAAGTGTTTTCCCTTGGACAGTCATGCTCGAGCGAAACATGGACCGCAGCGACGGTGCACTCACAAAGAGCGCTTGGTAGAACGTCTGGTGGAGAAATTTGATGGGCGTGAGGTGTTTCACAGCGTCAAAGGCCGACGTGCCCGTGTTGATGGCGGTCCAGTTGGCTTTGATGAGCGCTTCATGCCGCTTGGTCACGACCGGGTTCTTGACGTTGAACGGCGCCGGCATCACCTTGTGCAAGCTCTTGGCAAAGGCATCTGTGAGCCCCATCGCGCCGTCGGCGCCAACGGTGATGACCGAGACGTCTTGGACCGAGACGCTGCCACCCATGCGTGCTCGGTGTCGGAATCGTGAGTTTTATATTTAGACACTCGCGTCTTGCTTGGATTGAGCGATCGAAAATAGGTTTGGCAGAAGACACTTGCCTGGAATGATACACTCAAAAGCTGACGAGCCGTGGTCGTCGATTGTTTATCCCGGTGGAGACTCCTGATATTCGAATTGACGACAAGACGCGTCGTCTCGCCTCTCTGTCTGCTGCCTTGGCGCAGTTTTTTCGTTCTGTCAGCAGGCCGTGAAGACGTCCTCGATGCCTCGACATTGTACACGTCGAGGGAAGGACTCGACTATAAAAGACGATGGCTTTTCACTTATCCAGCTCGCAGCGACGACCGACTCTGACCTACCTTGTTGTCCTCGACACAACCATCAGACGTGGCGAGCAGAAGCGCTGGCTTGCTTGTGGCAGAGAGCGGGAACTGGCGGTTGTTGACAAACGAGTATTCGACGACGCAGTCGGCGGCGCCACCGGCGGCAGCCCATGCCTCGTGTGTCGTCTCCACGAACTTCGCCGGGCCACTCGCATAGACTACAGCCCCGTTGGCCAAGCTCTCGGGTGCGATTTCCATGAGCTTCTGGGGTGTGACGGTTGACGCGTAGTAGACCAAGCTGGCTTCCCAATGGATGTTCGTGGGGACGCCAGTTTTGAACGGCGCGACGTCATCGAGTGACGCGGCACACTGGAGCGAGACGACTGTGCCAGGCCACGCATCGCGGCTGCGGTAGAGTCCTTCCAGCATCATCACAAAACGGGATGCAGCCAATGCTATGACTGATCAAGACGACGTGGGGCAGGAGCATCGCGGGGTATCCGTCTCAAATCGAACTCCGACTCGACCCAATACAGCTTGACGGTTGTGCCGGGCAGTTGACGTGAGAGCCAATACGACGACGCGCTGGCGCGCCTCGACGCAAATGCAAAACACGCCTGGGCGGTCGTCGGCAAACGACGCCAGGACAAAGTGTCGTCGAACGATGCCCGCTTCGGTCATGGGGAGCCCCAGCTAAATGGCATCCCCAGGGTAATACCGCAAGGAAAAATCCACCGGGAATGTGAGGCGCTTGGCCATGGTTGAGATATTGCGACCGACGGCGTGATGGTTGCGGGGGGACTCTCTGGAATCGGGGCTACTTCGTGGCTTGAAATGATGGGCATCATCACGTAGAGGCACAGCGCGTACGCGTTTCGATAGGCGTTCAAGACCTGCGGCGACCACGCGTCACCACTCACAGCTTCGAGCGCCGCCAGTAACACAATGCCAAGTCCGTGTAGTGCTCCTGGGCCACCCCGTAAGCCACGCGACGCTCGGCGATGCCTTGAGCAGTCTCGACAAAATCGCCCGCCGTGAGGATCGTCACGAGTGCGTGCAGCGTCCCTGCGAACGACTTGCTTTGGGTTGTCATGCTCGAGCGGAAGAGCGGTCGCAGGTGCGGTGATGTTGCAAACAGCGTTTGGTAGAACGTGTGGTAGAAAAACTTGGCCGGCGTCCCGTGTTGGATGCCGTCGAACGCAGACGTGCCGTGGCAAATGGCCTGCCAGTTGGTATTGATCAAACCTTCGCTCTCGGGACTGACCGTCGGATCGGGCAAGGCAACCGGCACTGGCATGTGGTCTTGGGTACGGAGACGAAAGGACCAAGTGAGCCTGAGCGTGCCATCGTCATCAACCGTGACGATGTTGGACGTGTTTGTGGTGACGACGCCGCCCATGTTCAAATTGGATCGTTCATGTGAAAACGAATGTGTGAGCGCTATATTAAGCCCCAAGAGATTACAGCGATAGCCTGGCGTTGATTACGGACAATGTCGTACTTTCTTATCAACAGGAAGTTGCCCACAAACAACGAGCAGCTGCACAAGTTTAGCTTCGCTTGATCTGTGCGTCATAACTGTTACCATGTCGACGTCCACGCAATACACTTGGCTATATCTCATTCCGAAATCAGCTCCACTCGATTGTATACGCACGTCGTCGTCATATTATTCTCTGGGGTGCACCATACATGCGCTTGTTGTAACACTGCAGAGGAAATTGTGGAATGAATACATGTTAGAACCTCTTATCTACAACTAAGTG
>VJMH01005902.1:0-10558 GCA_009835185.1 Aphanomyces stellatus | reverse complement strand
CCACACAGCCACCTGCATGCTCGCAACTCGAAAAACTCCTTCTTGACTGGATTCAATTGTGCGAGGAATTGCGAGTTCCAATCGCAACTGGACCAACCATCAAGACCAAAGCGCAAAAGATAAAGGACGCCATGTTACGATGCGACATCAGCACACAAGACGACACCAATAAACTGACCAAACTCAAGTTCTCAAAGGGTTGGCTGTACCGCTTTCAGCTCCGCCACAACCTCAAATCCCGTCGCATCTACGGAGAAGCTGCTTCTGCATGTCCACTCAGTGTGGAGAACGGACACCAGCAAGTTCTCACCGTGACACGTGGCTACGAGAAGCGCGACATTTTTAATCTCGACGAGACTGCATTCTTCTACTGCACGACCGAGTAGAAGGTAATTTGCAAGTCCAGTATGCCCGGGCGCAAGAAGATTAAGAAGCGGGTGACAGTCGCGGTGACCTGCAATGCCGATGGCAGCACGAAATGGCCCCTTCTGTGCATCGGCACAGCAAAGAATCCGCGGTGCTTCAAAAACATCACGGCTGAGGATCTCGGTTTCGACTACGATGCCTCGCGAAAGGGCTGGATGACAGGAATTGTGTTTGCTCGCTGGGTGGAGACATTCAACAGTGCGATGCAAGCTCAAGAGCGGAACGTTCTTCTCCTGCTTGATAACGCGTCGCCACACCGATATCAGGGACAGCTGTCTAATGTGACAATCCATATGCTCCCCCAACACAACGGCGTTCTTGCAGCCGGATGATGCAGGAATCATCCAAGCGTTCAAGAAACGAATCGGCACGTTTGTAATAGAGGTCGTTTGGTGGCAAATTTCAGTCGAGATTTGGGTCAAAAACCTCTAAAATATTTTATTTCGAGAAAGCCTCTGCAAAACGGTTATTGGGAATTGCCCAATCTCAACCGTTTCCAATCTCAAGTGGATTTCATGATTCACATTCACCACCGTACGGATAAATGGCTCATCATCCGGCAACCCGAGCCACATCACAATCACCTGCATCCCAATGAGCTCTTCCCCCCATCTCGAACCCAGACCTCAACCTTGTCCATGCTGAAGAAGAAGCATCAACGAAAGGCAAGTTTGCCTGTTGCGCCCGTGGGAGGCCGAGTTTGGGAAATTAATGCTGGCATGGGACGACATTGAGACACAGCTTAGACGTTCGTCGGCGTTCAAGCTCAAAAATAGAAGAAGCGCGCTGAAGACGACGTTTGACACATTGATGTCCAAGTTCAAAGCAGGTGATACCGCATCGAGATTATAGAGACATCTGGTGTGCTGTTGCGTCGCATGGCGGTTGCTGAGGTTTACGGCTAGGGCCGTGAGCGATATGCCGAAGAAGCGAAAAGTAGCATCGCCGCGGCTGGACGTGTCGCGCTTGATCGGCTCGATTTAGGCCGGGATCTAAGTAGATTCACATTGTTGACTTGTGGACACGGCATCCCGCAACTTTTTGCAGCAGATTTAAAAATTTTGCAGTTTCCCGTGCGAAACGGGCAAAGACGACAAACCCAAATTTATGCAAAATGGTTCTGGGTTACATCCGACATAACGTTAATCCCAATATCTCGGGACAGTTCATTGCGATACTCGGAAGTACATATTCTGAGGTTCCAAATTTTTGCAAACTGCTTGAAAAAGTACTTTCTGTTGGTGGCATTGGCTTACAAATTGCTTCGCTAGTATTTCCAGGCGATTTCTGAATATATATGAATTGGGCACTCATCCGGATAACTCAAGTCGTGAAATTTCACACAAGATGACGTCCACCCGTGACGTCACGCCGAACATCGGCGTTTGATTGGCTCCTCGCTAGTCTAAATTTATCCGGATGCGCGCCTCGTTTGCTTTCACAACCCAGAACGCAACTTTGCTCTTGCCACGTCCTCATCATGGCTGTGCCGCTCGCCGACCTTGCGCCGCTTCTGCTCAAGAAGGAGCGCGCGACTGCGACCTTTGACGTCCAATCGTGCCTCGATGTCGTGATCGGGCCGCGTGACTTCCAAGCGCGCCGCAACTACCTCCGGGACCTCGTCATCCACGACCCCGTGCTAAGTCAAAGCGACATGATCTACCACAACCACCAGCAACGATACGAAATGGGGCTTCAAAAGTCACATGCGTACATCCAACTGCTCCGGAAGCACAACATCACGGACGAGGAAGAGCGGACTTGGGTCTACCGCGTCATCCGCGAGGCGCTTCCTGTCGACGTCCACCGCGCGATGTTTGTGCCAACGCTGGAAACGCAAATGGACGACGAGCAAAAGGCCATCTGGTTGACCAAGGCCAAGGAATACCAGATTTTGGGCGCGTATGCCCAGACTGAGCTCGGTACATTGAATCAAAGTGGTTACGTCACTCACGTATCCTTTTGAAATTAGGCCATGGCTCGAACGTCCAAGGAATTGAAACGACAGCCCATTACGACCCCAAAACCCAAGAATTCATTTTGCATTCGCCCACGATTACGAGTCGCAAGTGGTGGCCCGGTGGATTGGGCAAGACCGCCAACCATTGCGTCTTGCATGCGCGGTTGTTTTTAAATGGCAAAGATCGCGGCATCCAAGCGTTTTTGATTCCGATTCGAGACCCCAAGACCCATGCAACGCTGCCTGGCATCACTTTGGGGGACATTGGGCCTAAAATCGGGTTCCAAGCCGTCGACAATGGGTACAAACGGGTCCATGAGCCACGGCAGTGACAATTGGGGGTGTAGGTTTTGCTCGCTCAATCAAGTCCGAGTGCCGCGCCGCCACATGCTCATGCGGTTTGCCAAAGTCGACGTCGATGGCACGTTTTCAAAGCCACCGTCCGACAAATTGGTGTACTTTACCATGGTCAAAGTCCGAGTCTTCATTGCGTGGTTGTGTTTCCGGTACCGTTGTTGTCCATTTGCTGTGCATGGCTCCTCTTTTGTCATGCCTAAACACCCTCAAATAGATGCGTGGGGCTGACGGTCACGATTGGCACGCGGTTTAGCGCCGCGCGCATGCAAGGATCGTCGGCCAAAGGCAAGGTCGAGGTGCGTCTATCGAGGTTTTTAGTTTTCGCGTGGTCTCACCCTTTTGTAGAACCAAGTGCTCGATTACGAAAACCAACAATTGACCATGTTTCCCATGATTGCGTTGTCCTATGCCAGTTTGTTTACGTGGCGTGAAATGGACAAGATTTACAACACGATGGTCGAGCAACTCGACGGCGTCCTGGAACACGGTAATGCCCAAACCCCTTTTTGACCACGTCGTCACCCCTTTTTGTCAGAACATCTCTTCATGCTGGGCCAATTGCATGCCTCGACGTCGGGACTCAAAGCTTTGCTCACGGAAGAAGCCGCCAATGGCATGGAACGCATTCGACGCGCCTGTGGTGGCCACGGCTACAGCGCCGCCAGCAACTTGCCATACATTTTCCAAGTTTTTATCGGTGCCTGCACCTTTGAAGGTACCGTCTCGTTCGTTTGTCGATTTGACTTTTGGGTTATTTTGTAGGCACCAAGGACGTGCTGGTCCAGCAACATGCTGCGTTTTTGCTCAAGTGCTTGCACTTTCCCGTTCCGTTGACCAGCGAAGGGTCGGTCGACTTGCTTGGCTTCCTCCAAGCGGACGCCCACTCCAAATGCAGTGCCACGACGCCCCAGCAACTTCGTGAACCTCAAGTGCTCCTCCAAGCATTCCAAGTGCGCGCACTCAAATTACTGCTGCGCGCCGACGCCGCCAAAACTTCCTTGCACCACTTGACCCAGGCGTCGTTGGCCCATGCCGAGTCGATCGTGCTATCTTGTTTCTACCAAGGCGTGATGGCGGTCTCGGACCCCAAGTTGCAAGCTGTGCTGCTGCAGCTGTGGCAATTGTATGGACTCTGGCGCATCCAAGCCAATTTGGGCGAATTCCGACTGGACGACTACTTGAGCAGCAGCCAAGGCACGTGGTCCCAGGACCAATTGCTCGAGTTGTTGCGTGTCGTGCGTCCAAATGCTGTCGCGTTGGTTGATGGTTTTGGCTTTTCTGACTTTGAGTTGAACTCGGCCATTGGGCGATACGATGGCGACATTTACCGCGCCTTGATTGAACGTGCGACCCACGAGCCTTTGAATGCGACGGACGTCACGCCTGGCTACCACAAGTGGCTCAAGCCATTGCTGACCAAGGCAAGCCTTTAATTTGTTGCATTAGATGACTACGAAATAACGAATATATTGATTGGCTCGGAGATAATACTGTGCAGCTTCACCTCGAGGACGCTAAAGACAGTCGACCGTGCAGCAACCTCACGACAATGTTTGATGCAACAGTTACTTCAAGGTTTGCTCTCCTTCAAAATGCAAAGCATCAGAATTGATCCAAACAAGGTGAATTTCGCTTGGGATTATATACCATACTTCGTAAGGGCCAATGTTTGGGAAATATTCCCAATCGTAATTTTTGGCCCCGTCAGGCAGAAGAAGCACCAGATACAGATTCACACAGGTGCGTGTTTAGTCGACACACCCAACACCCAGTCGGATAGTGCAATCAGTGCACGGCACGTCTCGGACCATTATTCTCTTTTCCTGGCCATGGCACCTTCGTCGTCTACTACCCAAACCATGGAGCTCGCCGATTTGGCGCCGCGTCTACTCAAGAAGGAGCGCGCCAACGCCACATTTGACGTCGAATCGTGCCTCGAGGTCATCTTGGGATCGCCCGCCGCCCAAGCGCACCGCAAGCAGCTCGTGGAACTCATCCAGGCCGACCCAAATCTGGGCGACCGAGACATGATGTATCGCAACCACTCAGAGAGTTATGCGATGGGGCTGGCGAAATCGAATGCATTTGTCACGTTTTTGAATCGCCACAACATCACCGACAAGGACGAGATCATGGCTGCCTACTACCTCGTGGGCGATGTGCTGCCGATGGTCGTTCATCTGACCATGTTTATCCCGACGTTGGAAACGCAAATGGACGATGCCCAGCGCAATTATTGGCTGCCAAAGGCTTTGGCCTACGAGATCATTGGCGCCTACGCCCAAACCGAGCTTGGTATGTGACTGTCTCAAGGTGGACGACAATATCTGTTTCAAATTAGGCCATGGTTCCAACATTCAAGGCATCGAAACGACGGCGCAATACGACCATACAACCCAAGAATTTATTTTGCATTCGCCAACCCTCACGAGCCGCAAGTGGTGGCCCGGTGGCCTAGCCAAGACCGCCAATTACTGCGTGTTGTACGCACGTTTGTTTGTCGAGGACGTCGATCGAGGGGTCCAAGCGTTCTTGGTCCCGATTCGTGACCCAAAGACACATGAAACGCTTCCTGGTGTTTCCTTGGGCGACATTGGGCCGAAAATCGGGTTCCATGCCGTCGACAACGGGTACAACAGGGTACACGTGAGCGTCGACTGACAAAAGAGGGTAGGTATTGTGTGCTAAACCAAGTGCGGATCCCGCGCCAAAATATGCTCATGCGATTTGCCCAAGTCGCACCTGACGGGACGTTTTCCAAGCCCCCCATGGACAAACTGGTCTACTTTACCATGGTCAAAATCCGAGTCCATTGTGTCTACTATTGTGCCAGGTACTCCGGAGTACTTCAATTGGAATTGAACCTGCGACATTTTAGGGTCATTTCGGCGGTCTCGACCATCGCAACAAGATTTAGCGCCGCACGGTTGCAAGGCACGACCGGCAATGGCAAGCCCGAGGTTCTTGTATCAAAAAGTAGTGCACCAGCAACCCCCTGATTGTAGAACCAAGTGCTCGACTACGAAAACCAACAATTGACATTGTTTCCCCTCATCGCACTCGGGTATGCATGTTACTTTACGCACAACGTGGTCAAGTCGTTGTACGAACAAGTCGAAGCGCAATTCCACGCGGACATTGGCATGGGTATGTACCCCTTTTTGTCACCCCAAGTGTCCATTTTTGACACGACGTAGAGCAATTGTACCTCCTGGGCCAATTGCACGCGTCAGCCTCGGGCTTGAAAGCGCTTTTGACGGAAGAAGTCGCCGATGGCATCGAACGTGCCCGTCGAGCGTGCGGTGGTCATGGCTACAGCGCTTCAAGCAACATTCCGTACATTTTCCAAGCGTTCATTGGTGCCGTGACGTTTGAGGGTATGTTTTAGACAAAAAGCTGAACGCGGTATTGATTGTTAGACTAGGCACAAAAGATGTTTTGACCCAACAACACACGCAATTCCTACTCAAGTGCTTGAACAACCCCATGCCACTTCCCGATGTCGCTGTCGGTTCGCTCGACTTGCTTGGCTTTCTCAAGGCTGACGCCCACGCCAAATGCAGTGCCACGACGCCCCAGCAACTTCGAGAACCTCAAGTGCTCCTCCAAGCGTTCCAAGTGCGTGCACTCAAATTACTGCTGCGCTCCGACGCCGCCAAAACTTCCTTGCACCACTTGACCCAGGCGTCGTTGGCCCATGCCGAGTCGATCGTGCTCTCTTGTTTCTACCAAGGCGTGATGGCGGTCCCGGACCCCAAGTTGCAAGCTGTGCTGCTGCAGCTGTGGCAATTGTATGGACTCTGGCGCATCCAAGCCAATTTGGGCGAATTCCGACTGGACGACTACTTGAGCAGCAGCCAAGGCGCGTGGTCCCAGGACCAATTGCTCGAGTTGTTGCGTGTCGTGCGTCCAAATGCTGTCGCGTTGGTCGATGGCTTTGGCATTTCTGACTTTGAGTTGAACTCGGCCATCGGGCGCTACGATGGTGACATTTACCGCGCCTTGATTGAACGTGCGACCCACGAACCTTTGAATGCGATGGATGTCACGCCTGGCTACCACAAGTGGCTTAAGCCGTTGCTGACAGCGAAGTTGTAGTTTCTGGTTAATCTCGTGCGCGCGATGCTGCGATTGAGTAGATATGTGATATGACTTTATCGGTTTGTTGGTGCATGGGTTTGGAGTTTGCAATCTTGAGCTGTCCATTCGCTTTCAACTATTATAGTGACGTGCCGACACAACCACGATATAACGAAATGCATGCCCATCCCTCTGACGTCAAACCCATCGCAACTATTTGTTGTTATGATTAATATAATTAAACTACATTGGTTTCTGTCCGCATCGACTTTCTGACCAATCTATGTACACACATTTGCCTTCTTGGTACAACGACAAGGCCCACGATGGACTGCGTAAAACATAGAATCGGAAAGTCGACAACAATGAAGTATTCACGCTCGACATTCCGTGATATCTTCTGCAAGTCTCGCGCCGTCATGAAATGCAACTGATAATCCGCTACTACCGCACTTCGCAGACAGCCTCGTCACCGATTCACCAGCACCCACATGTCGATTTCAATAGTACTGCGAAGTAACTTTTCCGACCCGCCTTCGTTGCGGTTTTCGTGTAGCCATTGCACAACGTTCAAGTGACCCTTCGGCGCAGCCAAACGCTTGGCTTTGGCATTACATCCTTCATTTCGATGGCTAAGAAGCCATCGGACGACCTGCAATGGCATTCATCGCTACGGTATCCATGGCTGTGGCCGTACAATCGCATTGAACATTTTCATGCAGCCATTTCGACATGACCATTTCCAGCCGCACCATCCAAAGCCGAGATTGAACAGGCGATATTGTAATGTGTTTGGTGCCACTGAAGACCCGCCAAATGATTGTTTATCGCGGCCAAATCCATGGCTTTCTGCGTGCAATCTTTCTTCGCACCGGTGGTCGTGCAGCCATTGCAGAACGATCAATTGGTCATTGCCGCGTCGTCCATTGCATTGGTCGTACAATGATCCAACGGACGATATGTGTGCAAGTATTGGACAATCTCAAAATAGCCTCCCGCAAACGCGAGTTTCGATATCGTCACGTGTTGGCGATGTCGGGTTACCGTTCCTGGGGCTGCCATTTCGATGGCAGCATACGAACACCTGACGTCGCTTTTGGCATAAAGCCACTCGAGCGTGGCCAATTGTCCATGACTGCATGCTTCGTCCATGGCGGATTTCCAGAGTGATGTTCCGTCCGTCATAAAAAACTGCACAACCTCGAGCCGTCCTTTATCAATTGCGAATGGTACGACATAGTGGACCCAGTCGTCATTCGGCCAAGCCACAGTCGAGGACATGTTCCAGAGTACAAGGCAGACACAGATATAGAAAGTATGCACGGTCTATTCGACCAATGCATTGGACGACTCGGCAGCCAACGGCCATTTGAACATTGTGAAATGGCTGTATGATAACCGAACCGAAGGCTGTAGTGAAAATGCGATTCATTTGGTGGCGGGTAACAATCATTTGGAGGTTGTTCAGTGGCTCCAAGCGCACAATTGATCCAAAGAAATGGATCAAGCTGCCAACCACGGGCAGTTGGACAAATGGCTGCCCGAAAATTCGAACGTCGGATGCTCCAAGAATGCAATAAATTTTCCAGCTCATCGAGGACATCTTGAGGTTGTCCATTGGCTTAACGCCAATCGAACTGAAGGGTGCTCTAAATCACTCCTCAACTATGCAACGTTTATGGGAAATTTGAATGTTCTCAAATGCACACTCACCGCCCCGTAAAAGGGTCAAAGAGATGCTCAATGCGACTGCAGAAGGCGGCCACCTCAAGGCGGTTAAGAGGATTTTAGCCAACTGCACGGAAGGCTGCACGCGGTGTGCACGTTTGACAACGATGACAAATAACACGGTAAAAACGTCGATAATTTCGTGTGGAACAAGGATTCCACGTCCACGGATGACAAGGACGATGACCAACCAGACGACGACGAACACGAGAATTGTAGCGGGATGAAAATAGAAATGATTTCGTTCTTTTAAAGTGTGATGTGTCTCCGGGCTCTTCGGGCTCGAACGACGACAGCGGGGTTGTTGCGCCTTGCAGGGGTCTGCCTCGTAGGGGGCACAACAAGTCAAAAGCAGAACTATTTCATTTCATCTTAATCTACCGAGGGCCCTACAGAGGGTCCTTTTGGTTTCCTTTGGTTTCGCCGCCTTCTGGCAGCTTCAACTTCAATCTAAATGCATCCCATACCATTATTCTGACAGTTCCGAAATGGTTCTGACACTTCTGAACCTAATTAGGATAATTGGACTATGAAACAAGGACATATTCTGGGCATGTTTGTCCAAAAACGCGCAAAACACACATTGTCGCATACAGCACTCTCCAGATAACAATTCGTTGTAAAATCCGAATCATTCTTCCTATCATCAATTACTGAGCTTGTTTTGGCCTCAAGAATACAGAATCATGGCAGCATCCAAACGACAAAGGCCCCAGGACGATGTGGGCCATGAAGTCCTCCTCCATCCCGACATCCACCACGTCATTGCGTCATTTCAAGAAGGGCTTGCAAGCGCTGGCGCTGCTAGAAATACCCATGCTGCGCACAAGAGAGTGTGGGAAGGCATGAGCATAGATGGTGAGAATGCTGGTCCTGGTTGGGTGAATTCGGGACATCCCGCCTCCCCCGCCTCTTTGAGAGCTTACCGCGACTGGTTGGTGTTGTCGTGCGGGATGCTATTTGGTTCCACGACCTGCCCCTCCTTGAAACCCTCCACTACCTGATTGACCTCAAGACGCTGCCAGACTCGCTGCTCGATATTGCGGCCAGGAAGAACCATTTCGAAATTGTCAAATATTTGAATGAGATTGGTCACATGGGATGTACATCGGATGCGATGGATTGGGCCTGCCAACATGGCAACCTTGCAATGCTTGAGTATCTCGAGCACCACAGACGACCTGTACAAATTATGGACTCTACCAAGCATTTGCCAAGGCTCATTTAGAAGTGGGCAATTATGTACTCGAGAAAGCCTTTGTTCAAGACAACGAAGGATACTTCCTGAACGCTATCAATAGAGTTACTGGTACTGGACGATTGGACGTTGTTCACCGACAGCTTGAACTTGGTACTGTGTTTACGAAGGACGCGATGGATGCCGCAGCGGATAAGGGACAATTGGAGATGGTTCGATGGATCCACAACAATGGCGGTCACGGTTGTACCATTTTTGCCATTAGTGAAGCCACCAAGATGGTCACTTCCTAGTTGTTCAATTCTTGATGCAGCATTTCCCAGAGGCGAGTGGGAAACTCAATTATGGGCTGCATGTCATGGACTACGCTGCGGGTGCTGGACATCTCGACATCGTCCAACACATCTCAGTACTGATCCGACTTTGTTCGACCAAAGCAATGGACAACGCGGCAGCCAACGGCCATTGGGACATTGTCAAATGGCTGCATGAAAACCGAACCGAAGGCTGCAGCAAAAACGTGATTGACTTGGCTGCAGGGAACAACCATTTTGAGATTGTCCAGTGGCTCCAAGAGCAACAATTGGGCACGCTATCCACCAAAGCAATGGACCAAGCTGCCAAACGTGGGCATTTGGAGATGGGCCACTGCCAAGCCACTGATCCAACCCACCTCTGCGAACCTCAAGTGCTCCTCCAAGCGTTCCAAGTGCGCGCACTTAAACTGCTTCAACGTGCTGATCGATGCACCACTTGACCCAGGCGTCGTTGGCTCATGCTGAATCGATCGTGCTCTCTTGTTTCTACCA
>VJMH01005898.1:0-40724 GCA_009835185.1 Aphanomyces stellatus | reverse complement strand
CGAGTAGCGATCGTGCAGCGCCACCACGAGTTTGAGGCCCCGTTGGACGCAGTCGAGCATGAGCTGGTCCACGAGGGAGAGGATCGAGTCGTCGTAGCGCCCGACGGCATCTTGCTCGAGGTCGTTGACGCCGATGCTGTTGGCCCCCTTGGCGCCACCCCCGATGGACGAGAGGAAGATGCGGACGACCTGGAAGCCAGAGGCCTTGAGCTCGTCGAGCACTTCGAGTCGGTCGGGCGCATTGAGCGTGTGGAGGAAGAAGCTGTTGGCGCCCGCAAACGTGCGGCCTTGGGTCGAGGGTCTCGGTGGTGATTTTTTGCAGTGGTTGCACTCCGAGGCAGGTCGGCACGTGTGTTTCTTGGTGGCACAATCGGCGACGGCCACACAGCATTGCCACGAGGGAGACGAGCATGAGTCGTGGCGAGAGTGGCAGACTTGCCAGTCGGCGATGGAGCGACCGAGCGTCGAGGTTGCGATGACGGAGAGGGCAGTGGTGACGGCAAGGAACTTCATGAGTGTCGGGTGGTGGTGTAGTCGAAAGATGGCGAATTCGAAAATGAGCATTCGAGCATCGGTTGGCAAGGTGGGGTTTGGCGTTTGTGTGAGATGGGGATATATCACACTGCACAGTGGGATAGGTGAAGAACGCGTTTTCAAAGTTTTGGTGTTGGGGGAAGGGTCTTCAATTCTACCTGCCCCACACTCAACTCGACTTCATTTGAATGTCAAGCGCGTTCGTTACGTCCACGCAATTGAGTGTGCAGCATCCGAATCTCACATTTTGGAGCAGGCAGCAATCAGATATTTAGATTAGACGTCACATTCTGATATGCGATTTTGCGCAATATGGTCATGTATCTAAGGTACAAATTCCACTTGCGCTTCCATGAGAGAACATCGCTAAATTTTCAGGCTTCATGACTCATCATCACATCCTCGATCCAGCACGAAAGCAGCATGCATGATATGCTTTAGATCTTTCCAAGTCGATTTACTAGTACTACGTAGTACTTGCAGATTAGATGAACTTGGAAACATCTGATTCTCATTTCAAACATCAATTGACCTGTGATACTTCCCTGTACTGCATTTACAGAAGGGGACATCCAAATTTTCTCGTGTCACGGATCCACACATGGTGACAAGGCATGAGCTGCACACGCGTGACGAAAATTTCGACAACCACCTGCTCGTATTCAATATTCTTGCTTGGGCCTGTGCCTCTCGCTCAAGCAAGTCAGAGGGGGCGATGTGACACGAAGCTCGGGGTGAGTTGCCAGCGTTGGCTTTGGTAATGATCGCGCTGCGGACAAGCTGGCGTTTGTAGTCAATCTAGTTGGTGTGAGGCGCGATGGCGCTCGGCCAAAATGAATGCAAAGGTAAAACTTAATTCCTGGGTTTCTTCGTCTTTGATTTGGAGTTCCGTTTGACCATCACTTGAAAAGACTAGACCTCGCCGCATCATAAAAAGTCCAGCGCGACAAAGCTTACCGTGACGTGGTAGATGCACCCTGTCTTTTCCAACATCCTGCCTTTTCCACTCGTTTGAGATCAGACACGTACCAAGAGTCGAAATTTTCACTGTCGAGTGACAAGTGTAAGGACGGAGCATCGCAACAACGAAATGAGATTCAGTTTTGTAGACTTAAGTGTGTTGGTGTAGTTTGTTGGAGTAGCGTTTGTGGCGGAAACTTTGAAGTACATTTCAATCCAACGCACTCATGGGATTCATTTACACTGTTGGATTCACATTTGCCTCGTGGTACTCACATGAATACTATAAAAGTATTCCGGTGCTTCGAAGTAGTCAATGAGGTTAAGTAGGTTCTAGGTAATGTAATTTTGACACTCAGAACAGAAGCCAAAATCAGCGTCGGTGGATTGTCTCCATTCAGACCCAATTTTGTTGATGCACTCCTCGAATCCCACATGGTGAATGCGTGTACCGATCCCACTGTGCACTGTGATAATATCATTTCGAAGGCCAATGGTTCAATCTGCCGTCTTCCAAACTCACATTTGAGATCGTCCGTAGTTGAACGTCTACTCGGATAACATTCTTCAGAGTTACATGGGATTCTTGATTTCAGCTCCTAGTTGACTATTCTGTTTGGGCGATGGGCGTCAGGCATGAGTAATGAGCCCCTTCCATTGCAAACGGTGCCGCGTTCTTACGTGGACCTGGGTGATGGAACGTATGTCGCACCATTGGTTCGTACGTCAGAAATGGACATCATAACTAAATCTTTACTTGCTGCTACTGCCTATTACAACAAAACACGGCATCCTTCTTGACTTTGCGCGGAAGGAGGGTTATGAACAGGACTATACTTGCTTTGGAATTGCCCGAATGAGCATTTGAGCAAGCTGATACGAATCCTGACTTGTGGAGTGTAAGGACTGAGCATTGCGACAATGAAACGAGAGTCGGTTGTCACAGACTCAGGTGCGTTAATGTAACGTTGCCCATTCGGGTGACTCATGTGAGCACAACGCTCAAGTACAGTACAACAGACAAGGGTAAATAAGATTAATAAATTATACACCTATCAAGTATAAAATATATAACTAGAAATATGAGTAATTTATACGGAAAAAGTATCAAAGTAAACTCACCAGCCCGCAACAAATCACAAAACGGTGAGCAAAAAAGTCTGGTGAATTATTGTGTGCTTTACGGTATATGGACAAAGGGGGTTGTTTCCAGAAAACTCATAGGTTGAAAACGAGTTCTTCACCTATCCCACTGTGCACTGCGATATATCCCCATCTCACACAAACGCCAAACCCCACCTTGCCAACCGATGCTCGAATGCTCATTTTCGAATTCGCCATCTTTCGACTACACCACCACCCGACACTCATGAAGTTCCTTGCCGTCACCACTGCCCTCTCCGTCATCGCAACCTCGACGCTCGGTCGCTCCATCGCCGACTGGCAAGTCTGCCACTCTCGCCACGACTCATGCTCGTCTCCCTCGTGGCAATGCTGTGTGGCCGTCGCCGATTGTGCCACCAAGAAACACACGTGCCGACCTGCCTCGGAGTGCAACCACTGCAAAAAATCACCACCGAGACCCTCGACCCAAGGCCGCACGTTTGCGGGCGCCAACAGCTTCTTCCTCCACACGCTCAATGCGCCCGACCGACTCGAAGTGCTCGACGAGCTCAAGGCCTCTGGCTTCCAGGTCGTCCGCATCTTCCTCTCGTCCATCGGGGGTGGCGCCAAGGGGGCCAACAGCATCGGCGTCAACGACCTCGAGCAAGATGCCGTCGGGCGCTACGACGACTCGATCCTCTCCCTCGTGGACCAGCTCATGCTCGACTGCGTCCAACGGGGCCTCAAACTCGTGGTGGCGCTGCACGATCGCTACTCGTTGGGGTGCTGGGCCTCGGACGCGTACGTGGTCAAGTACAACCTCCCGAAAGCCGCTGCTTGCGGCGAGCACGCCAACAACCCCGACGGGTTTTACCAGCGCGCCGACGCCCAAGCCGACTTTGACGCGCGGTTGCAGCATATTTTGACCCACCGGAACCCCAAGTTGGGCAACAAAATGTGGGGCGAGCTCTCCGAGGCCGTGCTCGCGTTCGAACCCGAGAACGAATCCCAAGGCTTCATGGATCGAGTCAACCCCCAGTGGGTCTGCGACCGCGCCACGACCATGCGGCGGTTCATTCCCGACCGCAAGATCCTCGTCATGACCGGTGGCAGTGTCAACTACGCCTCGGCCAACGCAGAGGCAACTATGCACTGCCCCGCCGTCGACGTCATCTCAGTCCACTCGTACGAAGGCGGCAACGCCAACGCCCTCCAAACGACCGTCGACCTCGCCAAGCGGTACAAGAAGCGCGTGATCCTCGGTGAGTTTGGCGCGACGGGGACGGCCAAGAGCAGCGGCCTCCAAGGCTACATCGATGCAGCCAAGGCGCATGGTATGGCGTGGATGGTCTGGGAGGTGCTCAAGCCAGGCAACCCCAGCGACTTGGAAACATGGACTAACGAGCCAGAGGCATGGGCGACGCTCAAGCGTGCGGCCACGGATGCCAAGGGAAGCAAGAACGGGACGTGGGCGTGGCCCGAGCTGGCGTAAATGTGTGTTCCTCGTGAGGTTGCCCGCACGACGCACGAGGGATGATATTGTGACCAATTAAGACAACCCTTTTTGTGATTTTCGTGAAGTGTGCACTGGATGCGGTTGGATTTGATACAAACCTATAAACTTGCATATTTCTGAACTCCAAAAATTTAGAGGGACATTGAAGCCAATTACGAGGCGCTGACATATCTCAGATATCGAAACACACTCGGAACTTCGACACCTTGGAAATTGGTCTTTCAATGATACGCAGATGGAGCAAAACATGTCATTCTTCTTGAAATGGTGCAATGAATGCAGCGCAAGTGTCTATTCGATTCTCCGGGCTTTGAATTCATTTTTGTGATCAGATTTCTTCATGTTTCAATGTGAGGAACAGAAATATTATAAATTTAGTCACCAAAATGAATGTTTTCGATCACTAACAAATTAAAAACCTAGCAGTTATTCTGAGTGAAACTGTACTTGAGCCACATATTCATACGGATATCGACATTGTCCAAAATTATATTACAGTACCCTATTGAACACAAAACAACGGAAATAATGAGCTGGCGATTGTAGGCTATTTTTATTATGATATCATGGTACACGTTAATCTGAACTTACATTCAAACATACTACGTAAATACTCGATATACGTTTTATGCGAAAACCGCGCCAGAATGATCTTGACGACCAACAAAAGCCCTAAGATGGCCCGAAACAAGTCCAAGAAGGGCTTGAAGCGTCAACATCAAGATACCGAGCCATCGTCGGAGGGAGTACCTCCAGGCAAGCGCGCGCGCCACGACATCCACAGTCTGCCATTGCCGACAATAAATCATTGCATCCGAACGATCTTGACGCCTTCAAACGGCTCTCGATCGACCCAGACGCAGTTGTGCCGCCCCTCGACTATGCCCATCCACAGTGCCATCGTAACTTCTCCTAACTACACGCAGTCGTGACTCCTCTGTACAAATCACACGGCGCCACTTGTGTCGCCGAACTGTGGACAGCCGCACTCAACGACGACATTCGGGCATTGCTCTTTATCGATGCCATCATCCACAAGCTCCGTCATGTCCTCCAGGTGCTTGTCAAGTGCCAAGACATGCCCACAACGCTATTCATGGACATCGTGGCAGCGTACGGACGGCACGATCTCTTCAAACACATCCGCAATAGCAATCCCGAGGCTGAGGGGGCATGGACCTAGCGGCCGCGAATGGCAAATGTGCATGATCACCCATTTGCACGCCAAGGGACGTGTGGGCACCACCGACGCAATCGACCTTGCCACAGCTAACGGCCACCTCAATGTCGTGACGTTTCTTGAAACCAAGGGCTATGTTTGCACTACACGCGCAATCGAGAAGGCTGTTGTGAATGGACACACGGATGTCGTGGCCTTTTTGTATGCCAAGTGGCCCGAGATAACCGCGACGGTGGTTGGCCCTTTGGAGAGCGCTGCAGCAAACGGACGTTTGCGCATCTTGCAATTCCTCGACGCGAATGGAATGATGGGCAGGACGACGTCCGCCGAAGCCATCCAACTGGCGAGCGCCACTGACCACAAAGTGTGCGTTGAATGGCTGCAAGCGGTCCGTGACGAGACAATGTCTGACAGCAAAGTGGGCGATATTAACGACCTGGAGGGACATCGCGACGACTTGGCACAGTCCCTCGACGTCGACAAACGCGTCGAGTCCTTCCAGGCGTTTTGGCGCACGTGCCCCAAGGCCATCGATTTCATCCACCCCGAGAGACACCCTATTTTTGCCAAATTGGACGGTTTGATTACCCTCTTCCGCGACAACAACTTGCTTTTATCGTTGGCTGCGGATGAAAACTCCTTCTCGCTCATGCGCTCTACCATGGCCACGGCAATAACGCTGCCACTTTACTGCAATACTATACGTTCAGTGACGACCTGCCGCAGCAATATACGGTCGGCGCGACATGTTTGATTGCGTCCAACGCGCACATCCAACAGCAAAAGCCACAACCAAAGCCATGGACTACGCCGCCGCCAACGGTAATTTCAACATGGTCTGGTACCTCCAGAGCACCAACCACATGTGTACAAAGGCGGCCATGTACGACGCCCGGCGAATGGACATCTCAAAGTCGTCTTTTTTCTTCACGAGCATCGAACCGAAGGGTGTACAACAAAGGCCATGGACAGTGCCGCCGCCAACGGACACTTGCATGTATTGAAATTCCTCGGCACGCATCGACGAGAAGGGATGACCTTGGATGCCATTGAACATGCCAAAGCCAACGGGCATCGGCATTGCGTCGATTGGCTGGAAGCATATAGTGCCTCCATCGGAAAGGTTGTGGGAAAGACAGAAAATAAGAAAGGTCAAGCGCAATCGAATTCGACCGAAACAACCCAACAGCACCCGGGCTCGACGTCGACGCGACGTTGGCAAGCATTGAAAACAATCAAATTCAACCCAAGTGCGCCCATTTCGTCCGCCGAACCGTATGCCCAAAAGGAAGTCGTTGAGGCCATGCACGCGATTCTCGCCCCCATCTACATGTCGTTTGGCGTTGCCCAGCTCAAAAAAATCTGTGACTCCATCGACAACCAGAACTTGCGGGGGTATATTCTTGTGCATGCCATCCACAATGGCTTCAAGGACGTCGCCCACCGCTTTTTCCAGCGAAAATACGAGACCAAATTAAACCCACTAGACTGTGCGGGGGCGATGGGCAAGACAGAAATGTTTGCAATTTCTTGCTTCTGTCTGGAAGGAGAAGCGAAACCCAACTCGAAACGCCATCGACTACGCTGCCAAACTCGGCAACCTTGAACTCGTTCGAGAACTTCACGCGCGCGAACTCGAACTCGAGCTCCGATGCACCGAAAGCGCCATGAACGACGCGGCGGCGCGGGGCCACTTGGACGTGGTCAAATTTTTGCACCAGCACCGCGTGGAGGGCTGTTCGACCAAGGCTATGGATGGCGCGGCCAAGAATGGCTACCTCGAAATGGTCCAATGGCTGCACGAACATCGAACTGAAGGTTGCACGACACAAGCGATGGACAACGCAGCGGCCAATGGCCACGTGGATATATTGGAATTTCTCCACAACCACCGCACCGAAGGAGCGACTCAATTTGCCATCCAACGTGCCAATACCAAAGGTCACGTGCAATGTGTGGAATGGCTGAAAACCACACTGGGGTTTGTTTTATGGACCCCAGAGGAGGTGGCCGAGGCCAACGCGCAACGCGCAGTCCGTCGTGACATGGTCAGCACACCGTCTGTCCAACACCCAGAGCGCGATCCAGAGCCAGAAAATGGTGCCGATGGTCACATAACCACCCCACCTCAATCGCTTCCGCCATTGGTTGAAGGGGTTCAAAAAGCACCGGGTCAAACAAATCTGCCATGTGATGAGGCAAGAAATGATGTCGAGGCTGTAACCCCACCAAGAAACAATCCCAACCATGATTTGGACCCGTTGGTCGGGGCACAAGAAGCATTGCGTCAAATCAAGTTCGCCATGGCAAAACCCATCTCGTATGCCGACCCATACGCCCAACGGCAAGTCCTTGACGAAATGGACTCGATACTTGCGCCGATTTACAAGACCTCTGGTGCGACCCACCTCCATCGGCTCTGCGCGGCACTCCACTGCGTCCAGTATAAATTAATCCGGGGATTTATGCTCGCACATGCTATTCACTATGGCTACGAGGACATTGTGATGCGATTCATGCGGAATAAATACGGGCCCAAAGTGACACCGCTTGAATGTGCCGCTGCCATGGGCAAGCCCGACATGTTTGCAGTGATGGCGGCCGTGTGGAAGAAGAACAACTCAACTTTGAACGCGATCGACTATGCCGCCAAGCTAGCGATCTGGCCTTGGTCCAAGACCTCCCTCGGCGCGGGTTCAAATGTACGGACGCTGCCATCGACGAAGCTGCGGGTCGAGGCCTTTTGGCAATGGTGAAATTTATGCACGAAAATCGAAACGACCCGGCCACGACCGACGGTGGATACGGCCAATTTTTGTACGAAAACCAGAGTCAGGAGTGTACGACCCGCGCCATGGACACGGCCGCTGGCCAAGGCCATCTGGAGGTCGTCCAATTTTTGCACGAAAATCGGACTGAAGGGTGTACGACGCTTGCGATGGACAATGCTGCACGGAGGGGGCAATTGCATGTACTGCGCTACCTGCACACACACCGATCGGAAGGCACGTCGAGTAACGTCATGAAAAGTGTCATGAACAATGCCAACTTGGGCAAGAATGTCGACGTGGTCAAGTGGCTGCATGAAGTTCGCGGGGAAAGCATTCCCCCGAGACCGTGGAATGTTGTATTCGAAGAGTATTATTCCCAACATGAAGATTGTACATGCGCCAAGGAAGTACTAAACAAGGCGGCTGAGAACGGCGAGGCCAATTTTGTCCGAGTATTGCTCAAGCGGGGCCACGAGTGCACAACCGCAGCAATGGACCCAATGGACATTTGAAAATTGTGAAATGGTTGCATAAGTGTGACAATAAGTGCACGACCGCTGCCATGGACGGCGCCATCGCCCATGGTCATCTAGACGTCGTCCAGTTTCAACACGTCAAACGTACCGAGGGGTTTACGAAGCCTGCGCTGTACGATGCGATTGAAAATGGCCACACCGACGTGGTACAGTGTGTCGTGACGAACTGCGAGCCAAAGGACTAAGTCATATTTGTGTTTCCAAATAAATTCAAGCTGTACTAGTAGTTGCACGCCCTGGTCGTCGTTCGCAGATGAGGCAGCACATACATTCTATGATTGTCGATTTGGGCGTGGGTATGAACATGACAAAGAGCTTGTGCTTGACTTTGAAGCTCGCCATCTACGAGCCGAACACGTCGGTCCGGCCGTTGATTACATACATCAGCGTCACAATATTCGGTTCGTCTTTTAAATTTTTACCATGTTGTGATGTTGTATGAGGTCGTTTGGTGTATTGATTTCATTTTCGTGGTTTTGCAAAGGCAACTTTGGACAGCTCATTCATCCGGATGTTTTCTGAGGCATCCGTACACTTAATATTCATCGCATATGCACGTTAAACTTATGTTTGGACTTCTACTTTAAATCCGACGTTCATTGTTTAACCCAAACAAACCAAAATATTAATTTACATCTTTACAAATGGGCATGCCTTCAAGTGAAAATATTGCTAGGCTGATCGATCTTCGCGGCTGGAATTGCCACGATGGCTAAGTCCAAGGGGAAAAAGGCCTTGAAGCGGGCGTTCCACGATACCCAACCACAACCTAACGGCACTTTCGCGACCAAGCGTCACTATCAACCATCACCGCACAACAGCACACTTCCACTCCAGTGGCTGGGTTCGGAGGACATAATCGCGGTCGAGAGACTCGCGTTCGATCCCGCAGCCGCGCCGCCGTTGGACTACACCCGCCCGCAGCAGCATCCGGCATTCTCCCAACTGCATGCAGTCGTCGCCCCGATGTACAAGCTCAGAGGTGTGGCATGTGCCGCCGAGGTCTGGTCGGCTGCGGCAAACAACGACGTCCGTTGCTTGCTCTTCATCCACGCCATGTTTTACAAGTTCCGCGACGTCATGACCGTTCTAGTGTCGCGTCAACCAAGTCCCACAACGCAACTCATGAACATTGCAGCAGCCAACGGACGACTTGACTTGCTTCGTCTCATCCGACAGCACCATCCCGCAGCAACACCCAACTCGACGGGATTGGATCTCGCGGCGCGGCGTGGCAAGATCGACATGGTCAAGCATTTGCACCACACCGAGCGACTTGTCGGAACAACTAATGCCGTCGACGACGCTGCTGCAAACGGGTTCCTCCCCGTCGTCGCCTTCCTGCAAACCAAGGCATACGGCTGCACAGTTGCGGCGGCCAAGAAGGCCGTCACGCATGGACACACGGACATCGTCGCGTTCTTGTATGCCCATTGGCCCGACGTCGTCTCGTCGTCCAAAGTAAATCTCGTGGAGATTGCGGCCGCGAACGGGCATGCGCTTATCTTGCAATTCCTCGAAGCCAATGACATGGGCGGGCCGTCTGCGGCAGTGGCCAGTGCCAGATCCCTTGCCGTGGCCAATCGACATACCCTTTGCGTGGCGTGGCTCGAAGTGGTACTCCATGACGACAAAGGTGGGGGCAGAAAACGGTGCCAGCGAAACAACACTGGCTACAATCGGGCAACACAACCCACCGACATGCTCAAGGAACGATTGAAGGCATTCCTGGCCTGCTGGCGCGACAATCGCAAGCCATTTGACAACTTTTTACAGCCCGAATCCGATCCATTCTTTTGCAAAGTGGATTCGCTTGTCACGTGCATTTATGACACTCGTGGAGGCGAAGCATTGCTATTGCCGCTCGCAACTCACGACGACCTACGACCCTTCTTCCTCGCGCACGCCATCGTCCGTGGATTTAGCAACGTCATCGAGATCCTTCTCCGACAACACAAAACGGACGCCAAATGCTTGGACTTGGCGGCTGCGTACGGTCGCCGCGAGATGTACGATCGCATCAAGCGCATCTGTCCGACCATGACACCCACAAACAAAGCCATGGACTACGCGGCGGCCAATGGACATTTCAACATGGTCTGGTATTTGCACAGCACGAAACGCGGATGCACAAAGGCCGCGATGGACGATGCCGCGGCGAACGGACACCTTCGAATCGTGTACTTTCTCCATCAACTTCGATACGAAGGGTGTACGTCGCGGGCAATGGATCGCGCGGCAGCGAACGGATATGTGCATGTGTTGACATTCCTTGGCCAACATCGAAAAGAAGGCGCGACGCTGGACGCCATCCAAGAGGCCCGAACCAATGGACACAAAGAATGTGTCGCCTGGCTGGATAACTACTTTGGCAACGGCGGCCTTCTCAAACTTTCAACGAAGATTAAAACGAAGACATCCTCGGGCGACACCACGCCAAAATCACAATTCGCGCAAACCTTGGCCCACGTTACTCGTATGTCGCCTATCGTTGCTGTCAAGGAGAAAGAGAGTTTGGTTGGACAAGCCCTCGAAGCACTGCGACGGATCAAATTCAACGTGGATGTTCCCATCTGGTCTGCAGACCCCTTGGCCCAAATGAATGCCATCAAGAAGATGCAGATGATTCTGGGACCAATCTATACCACGTTTGGTGCCACCCACGTCAAGGCAATCTGCGATGCCATCCGCGACCCCCAGATGCGGGGATTTGTGCTCGTTCATGCCATGTACTTCGACTACAATGACGTCGTTCGAGAAGTCATACAGAAATGCCAGAACGTGCAAGCCAAACTATCTCCAATTGAATGTGCGGCAGCCATAGGAAAGCCAGAGATGTTTGCCTTGGTGGTAAGTCTCTGGAATGACGGTAGGAATCCGACTCGAAATGCCATGGATTATGCCGCCAAAATCGGTCGTCTCGAGTTGGTCCAGCAACTGCACAAGCGTGGACACCGGTGCACGGAATTGGCCATGGACGAAGCTGCCGAGCGTGGCCATTTGGCGGTGGTCCAGTATTTGCATCAACACCGAACAGAGGGTTGTACGACCCGTGCCATGGACACTGCTGCAGGTCAAGGACATCTGGAGGTCGTCCAATTTTTGCATGAGCATCGGAGAGAAGGGTGTACGACGCTTGCAATGGACAGTGCAGCCCAGAATGGCCACTTGCACGTACTGCGGTACTTGCACGCACATCGAACTGAAGGCACGTCGTCCAACGTCATGCAAAGCGTCTACACTTGCAAAACCGTCGATGTAGTCAAGTGGTTGCATGAAGTTCGCGGGGAAAGCATTCCCCCGAGACCGTGGAATGTAGTATTCGAAGAGTATTATTCCCAGCATGAAGATTGTACGTGCGCCAAGGAAGTACTAAACAAGGCGGCTGCGAATGGCGAGGTCAATTATGTCCAAGTATTGCTCAAGCGGGGCCATGAATGCTCGGCCCCAGCAATGGACTCAGCTGCAACTTGTGGACATTTGGATATTGTGAAGTTGTTGCACAAGTGTGGTAAGAAGTGCACGACCGCAGCCATGGACGGTGCCATCGCCCACGGTCATCTAAATGTGGTTCAGTTTCTATTTACGGAACGCACCGAGGGGTTTACGAAGCCTGCTCTGTACGAAGCCATCGAAAATGGCCACACCGACGTCGTGCGGTGGGTCGCAACGCACTCCAAGCCCAGCGAAATTGGAAGCAAATGACCACTTTTGGCACATGAATGTGCTTCCTTGTTTAATCGTTCGGAAACGGTGATGAGCTACGGTGCCACAAGTTGGGTACCATGATACTGCAGTAGAGCCATTTGACCAACGCTTGCTCCGCCATGCAGAAGATAACATCGAGCAATCAAGCGTTGTATGATTCATCGTTTTATGTACATAAGGAAAAGCGCCACAGCGTCGTGTGGAAGGACTAGTTCCTCAAGGCAGCTACGGTTACCTTGAGTACTGTGTTATCACGCATATGAATCTTCGGACTTTTGGCATCGACGTCAACAAATGTGTGGCGGAATGGAATTCAGCGTTCGCGTTCTGGCACATTTGAGGAAGACTCGGATTCGAGCAAACAATTGGACGAGTGTTCATATTTTTATCCAATAGTATTCCAAATAATAAATTTTACGGCGTTTGATTGGTATAAATCCTCGGGATATGATTCCTGTCCAACTTTTTTTCATCACGCACACGTTTGCCCAATCACCCAGACAATCACCCAGACCATCATTCGACTGATCTGCATTCCTGTGGGTTTTATCCGGATGGCCGATGCGCCTAGAACGCACGTTTTTTGACGCGCAATACGATTGGTTGGAGGTTGATTTATCCGGAATGCAAGTCAGTATAAAAGTAGCCTCACTTTTGTATGGACGTGGAAACAACCTAAAATAATACTATGTCGGTCCTGTCTGGCGATTGAACATCAGTACGCGAAAACCAACGAATCTGCAAGATGCTCCGAGTGGCGTTCCAGGCGCCGCGCACCGCGTCGCGTTCGCGCGCGACCCTCCCTGCATGGGACCAAGTCCACCGCATGCATGCACTTGCGTCCACGTCGGACCGCAAGGATGATGCTCAAAGCAACCAGAATCGTCCGTTGACAACCCCGAAATTGGCCGTCTCATTCACCCGCAACCTCGGGCTCCTGTCGATGCCGCGCCACCCGCTTCTGGTCCAACAAACGCGCTTCATGAGCACGGACATGAAGAGAGATGCCGTGGCGAACATCTTGCGCCGCAACAGCAGTCGGTACACGAAAGCCCAGGAAGAT
Source organism: Aphanomyces stellatus (assembly GCA_009835185.1). Lineage (NCBI taxonomy): Eukaryota > Oomycota > Saprolegniomycetes > Saprolegniales > Verrucalvaceae > Aphanomyces > Aphanomyces stellatus. The sequence continues at coordinate 27,352 of VJMH01005898.1, read as the reverse complement.
CGCTTGGACAAGGCGCTCGAAAAGGTCGGCGAACGTGGCTTCCAAGTCAAGGATTTGCAAAATCTAGACGAAAAGGTGCCTGCAAAGATCCTTGCACTCGTCAAGGCGACCCCTGGCCTCGCGCTCAAGGCCGCGGGCACGGTCAAGGAATGGGTGCGCATCCTCATCCAAGACCCCGCCCGCGCGCGCGCGTGGTTGACAGGGGTCAAGGAGTCGATCGCGCATGAACTCAAGCATTATTGGGTCGGCACGAAGCTCTTGTACGCGGAAATCACGACGTCCACGCGCATCTTGCGCCGCATCACCAAGGGGAACGCGTTGAGTCGCCGCGAGCGCAAGCAGCTCCAGCGCACGGTCGCCGACTTGCTCCGCCTTATCCCATTTGCATTTTTCGTGATTGTGCCGTTCATGGAGTTGGCGCTGCCGTTCGCGCTCAAGCTTTTCCCCAACATGTTGCCGAGCACGTACAAACATGCGTTCCAGCGCGAAGAAGACATGAAGCGTCAGTTGCAGCTCCGCGTCTCGTTGGCCGAGTTTTTGCAGGAGACGGTCAAGGATGTAATGCAATCGACCCAAGAAACCGAAGGTACGATTGGGTGGGATCGCGCGTCGCTCAATCGTGTGTCTAGGGGTCGCGGAAGAGAAGCGCGCGACGGCCAAGGAAGTCATGAGCTTTATCGAGCGCGCGCAACGCGGCGAGCCGCTCACGAGCGAAGAGACGCTCAAGATCGCTTCGCTCTTCAACGACGAGGTCACGTTGGACAACATTTCGCGTCCGCAATTGGTCGGCATGTGCCGGTACATGGGCGTCAACCCGTACGGGAACGACAACTTTTTGCGCTTCCAACTGCGCATGAAGATCGCGGCACTCAAGAAGGACGACCAGCAGATCATCTGGGAAGGATTGGATTCGCTTGACAAGGAAGAGCTTCAGATTGCGTGCATGGAACGTGGCATGCGCGCGACGGGGCTAACCAAGGCGGGCTACACCAAGCAAATGAAGCAGTGGTTGGACTTGTCGATCAACAAGAACGTGCCGGCGTCGCTTTTGATCTTGTCGCGTGCGATGAACATCACGAGCGTCGAAAACCCCGAAGCAGCGTTGGCGGCGTCGATGTCGTCGATGGACGAAGAATTGGTGACCGAAGTCGCGCTCGCGGCCAAGACGGCGGCCGCGGCCGACAGCACGCTCGAGAAGATGCAGCTCAAGGAACTCCAGCTAGAATCGATCCGGTACCAGAACGAAATGATTGCCGACGAAGAAAAGCTCCGCGAAGAAGCCAAGAAGAAGTCGGACGACGACGCCAAGAAGAAGGTCGAAGACGACGAAAAGGAGTTTGAGAAAAAACAGATTGAAGAGTTGGTCGAAGCAACGATGGATCAATCCCGTGTGTCGGACATCAAGGCGCTCACGGACGCGGTCCCGATCGAGCGCGTCTCGACGGTCGACGCCATGCCGCTCAGTGTGTTTGTACGTTTGTTTGAATCATATGCGAATGCTCATGCGCGATATGTAGGAGGACGAACGCAAGTTGACACTGGAAGAAGTGAGCGCGCTCGAAACGCTCGCGTTCAAGTCGATCGTTGAAAAGGAACGCCAAGTGATGGCCAAGATGAAGCAAGACAAGAGCGTGATGGACGTCCAAGGCCTCTTGGCCGCCGGGCGCATTGGCGCCGAGAAGGAAAACAAGACGGCCGATCGCATGCTCAAGAAGCTCGACTCGATGTTGCTCAAGCTCGAAGTCGAATTGGAACAAGTCGACAAGGACGTTGGCGACCGCCTCAACATTTTGGACCGCGACAGCGACGGCGTCGTGGACGTGACCGAATTCAAGACGGCCGTCATGACCATTTTGCGCAAGAACAAGACCGAGGAAGCGGCCGAGTGGATCGTGTCGCAGATCGACGAAGACAAGGACGGCAAGATCTCGCTCGACGAACTCGTGCGATGGGTCGAGCAGAAGCGCGACTTGTTGGAAGTCACGGGCGAGCTGAGTCCGCACCGCGACGAGACGCTCGACCAGGACATCCTCAAGGAAGTCACGACGCTCAAGCGGACAGAATCCAAAAAGTCGCATGCGGCGGTGGCGGCGGCCGACCACAAGTAGATCATTTCAACATAGCTAATAGCCAACCATATTCCTCATGTTAAATCGACGACAGACGACGCAACGACCTTGCGCTTCTTAGTCGACACATTGGTCGACGCTGTCGTTGAGAGCGCAACGAGGCGTGCGATCGCGGCCGTGGTGGTGCCCACCATCATCGTCGCGGCGGTCTTGATCGTCCATGGCGGCGGCATCTGCAAGAGTTGATGCAATTGCGCGTGCCGCCACACATGACTGGGCCAGACTTGGGCCTCGTCAGCAAGCGTCTGTCGGAGGAGCATCATCTCTTCAGGCACTGCTGTCGGATGGTCGGACGTGGTCAAGAGAGGCGGCGCTTCCATCTCGCCTCGCACGAGTTTGGCCGCCAAGTACTCGGGCTTGACATATGCGTTGGTCGCGTACGGCGTGATGGCGAAGTCCAATTGGAGCACGTGTCTAGTGTTGTGAGCCGTCCAATCATTCCCCATGGACGTACTGCATGATGAGGTGGAGTAGCCACGTCTCCACATTTCGTCGTCGGTGGTGCGTCGTGTCACCGAGCGCCCAATTGTGTTTCTTGGCCAACGCTTCATCGACCACTTGTTTTAGCGTCCACCGCTTCTCTCTAACACTTTCATCATGAAGCTGCGTTTCGCCTACGGCGTACTTGGATTGGCCGAGCCACGCGACCACCTCTTTGGCATACGCGGTCGAGGGCGCGACCGACGTTGCCTCGTGCGGCCACGCATCGCACACGTCGCAGCAATCGGCACATGGGGCCGCCATCGTCTCGGCAAAGTACGCAGCCATTTGCTGCTTTCGGCACCGCGTTGCGTCGAGGCAGTAGGCGGCCATCGAGTCAAAGTTACGGAGACCATCGCGCTCGCTGTGGACGAGCGCCGCGACTTTCGGGACGTCTTGGGGCCGGAAGAAGAGGATGCAGTGGGCAGGGATGCCATCTCGGCCGGCGCGCCCCGATTCTTGGTAGTACCCTTCGAGGGACTTGGACATGGTCGCGTGGAGCACAAAGCGGACGTCGGGTTTGTTGATCCCGAGGCCAAATGCAATCGTCGCGACCATCACTTGCAGCGTGCCGCGGACCCACTGGGTGTGCACGTGCTGCCGGTTGTCGGCCCACGCGTGGTAAAACGCCGCCGCGACGCCCGCGCTGCGCAACGCGGCCGCGAGTGTTTCCGTTTCTTTCCGCGTCATGCAATAGACAATACCCGACGACGTGGATGGAAACGCTTGGACGCATCGCACGAGCGCGGCGATTGCGTCGATGTCCTTGTCGGCTTTGGCACGGACTTCGTAGTGGAGGTTGGTCCGCAAGAACGACGTGTGGAAAAAGGCACAACGACCAATCTCAAGGATGTCCTTGACGTCGTCAATGACCGACGGCGTTGCCGTGGCCGTGAGTGCCAAGACGGGTACGGTCGGGTACTGCCGCTTGAGGAGACCCAGTTTGTTGTAGTCCTGCCAGCGTGATGAGCAACAATATGACGACCAAGGCTCACGTACGTGGCGGAAATCGTGGCCCCATTGGCTGCAACAATGCGCCTCGTCGACCACAAAGCGCTGCAGTCGCTTGAGTTGGTACGCCTTGTCGAAGCGCGAGAGAAGCAGTTTGCTGTTTGAGATCTTCTCGGGTGTGACAAACAAGAGCAAGAGGGGCGATGACGTCGACGATGTCGTGTCGAGCATGCGAGCGTACACGGCGGACGCTTCCTGCTTGGACGTCTCGCCCGTCAATGTACATGCCGATCCAACGCCGTAGATGTTGCAGAAGTGCATGACCTACGAGGAAGGTCACGCGGGATAGAGAGAGGATCCGTCACCTGGTCGTGGATCAAGGACACCAGCGGGGAGATCACGACGGTGAAACCCAGGTCCTAGAGGAGCGCGTACATTCCACGTGAAGAAGCTTTGCCTCGTACACGCTCCAAGACGGCTGGGAGCTGATAGCACAAGCTCTTCCCGCCCCCGCTGCGCATGATCACAAATGTATCTTTCTTGTTCAGCGTCGCCTGGATCACCGCTTCCTGCGTTGGACGAAAGCTCTCAAGTCCAAACTACCCACATGCATGAGAGAGAAAGGACGAAGGGACATATACCTGCGCGCGGAGCACATCATGGAGCTCAGTCGTTGAGAAGCGATCGCCGCGCACGTACTTCTTGGCCGCTTCGTCATCCGAGTCAGGGATCACAACTTCTTGGGCAGCCTGCTGTTTCCGTAGTGCACCAATCTCGCGTTCCAGCTCGCCTTGTTTGTAGAACAGAATCTGGATTTCATTCTCCAGGTCCTCGAGCTGGGCCGTCTTGGCGGCAATTTCGGCCGCGACGTCCATGTTGATCGAACCCCCACCCACTGTCGATTGAAAACGGTCGTCCTATGTTTAAAACGAATATAAAAACATAGCATTGTTCTGCTCACTTCAACATCCCCCAGAAGATGCATTTGAGCAATCAAATCGAGCCCGTTCGCTTTGAATTTCTTTCACATTTAAAATAATCTTGCCATGACGTTCCGAGTGATTCTGGCTTTGCCACCAAGATCTCCTTTTTAAAATACATTTTAAATGAAGTGTGAATCAGAGTTTCAAAAGTGTTTTTAACCGGACCTTATTCCGAGCGCTCGAAATATTTATTAAACGGATCCGGAACGCGTCCGGTAAACCCAGACTGTCAAAACCCCACTTGAAGTTTGTATGCCTTGCCCCAAACGATGTATTATAATCAATTTAATCCCCCAGCCCATATATTTCCCAAGACGAAATCCATGTTATAAAGGCCGCGCTCGTGTGGGGCTTTGTTCATTCCGGTTTTCGGCCGCAGTCGTCGCTCCCTCGTCGCATCTTCGGACGGCCTTCGCCATGAACGACTCGGTCGTGGTTCCTAGGACCGGGGAACAGCAGCAGGTGAACTCGTTCAATGACTTCCAGCGCAATTGCTATCTTCTCGAGAACGCGCTCAGCGACGCGATGACGGACCCGCGCCCGAGCTTGACGACGCTGTGGACGTGGATCGATTGGGTCAATCGCGGCATGGGCACCCCCAAACACGACACGCATCTCTACACGCATTGCCTCCCGCGCGTCGCAAATGGTTTCTTGCGGCGCTCCTTCAACCTCTTCCCCGACCACGAAATCCCCCAGCAAATCCTCCATTTCCTCCGCGAATTCGTCCGCCTCTTGGCGCTGCGTCTCCAACCTGGGTCGGACCACTACCCCGCGCACCTCGACACGATCCACAACATTTTGAATCCGAACCATTTGTTCTACCAATGCCACGGCCATGCTGCCACGTCCGTCGCCGAGGTCGACGCCGACAGCTCGCTCTCGTTCGAGCTCCCCGTGGACCTCTCTGTCGGCGTCATCGTCGACGCGTATCGATCGATCCATCGCACATGGTACGAAGGCGTGATTCTCAACCGCAACACAAACCAGGTGTACGTGGCGTTCTACGGGCTCGACCGCGACGGCGACGGGTGGATCGACGTCGACTCGAATCAATTGGCGCCGCGCGGAACCAAAGCCAACGGGCGGCGCGGCCACGGCCCGATCCGCATCGACCTCGACGAGTCCATTCCCGACGTGTCGGATGCCGGCATGGCGACGTATCCGTTTGCGGTCGTGCGGCCGCGCGTGCCGTGCTCGCGCTTTGTCATTGACCTGATCGACACGTTTGGCCAAGTCGGTGGGTTTCAAAAGCTGCCGCTCCGTCTCACGACCGGCGTGAGCATGTCGCTGCTCACGACGACGATCTCGCTCATCTCGAACGTCTTTCCATGGCTCACGCGGTTCTGGGCCGAGGAATTGGGCCGTCAAAGCGCCGTGTGGATGCAAAACTACCTCTCGGACGTTGTGCGTACGCGTGACGTGGCGGGCACTGGACTCACGCGTCTTTCGATTAGGAACTCCGGTCCGTGACCAAGCCGATGCTCGACACGTTGCATGTGGCATACAAGAGCATGTGCCGCCGCCTCGGGACGCGCGAAGAGGCGTCGGCCCACGCCGATGCCATCCTGCTCCAGCTTTGCCTCCAGTGCATCCATAGTTCGGTGCTCGAAATCCGGCTCCATGGACTCAAGTGCCTCACGGATTTTATTCCGATGATTCGCCAGGCCCAAGTCGGACGTCGACGACGATGTGTTGTGCTAACACATGGCGCTTGTAGATGTACCCGTTTGGCGTCAAATTCGTCGGGTCGTCCGTCTCGCATGCGGCAACATCGTCATCAGCATCCTCCACGATGATCATCCATGTGCCCATCACGGAAGCCACGACCAAGCGGCAATTCGCCTCGTGGTGCGACCAGCACAAGCTCCTCCAAGTCCTCTGCGACTCGCATGAACAGGTGATTCGCCGCACGCCTGAACTCGTCAGGTTTCTCTGCGACGCCGACGCATTTGACCTCGCGTCGCTCGACATTGTCTGGCAAGCGATCCTCTCCAACGGGCCCGACATGCGTGCGTCGCTCTTCTTCCTCCTCGAATCGATTGCCTCGTACATGACAGTTCCCGTCTGCCATGCGCTCCTGGAGCTCGTGGCGTCGTATGGCCTCGTCCATGTCAACGTCTTGGCCTTGGTCGGCGCCATGGCCAAGTATGCGCCGCTCACGCCGAGTGACGACGACGACGACGACGACGTTCCCGACGCGCGTTTTTTTGCCACGCCCAATTTATTCCAAGTGCGCGCGGCCTGCCGGTACACGGCCATGTCGATGCTTTGGACAGCCATGCAAGACACGACCGACGAGGCAAAGCGCGCGCTCTTTGATACGGCCAAGCAACAACTGCAAGAGAGCATCAAGGCCAACGTCGAAGACGAATGGACGGCCGTCGTCGTCGGCTGCGTCTCGTACCTGCTCGAGCTGGCGCTGCACAGTCTTCGCACGCATTCCAACGTGACGCAAGCATTTGGCGTCGTGGGGTACCTCTTGCAATTGTTTGACGCCGAAAAGACGCAGATCGTGACGGTCTTGGAGCAACAGGGCCTGCTCCAGATCATCTTGGACGACCTCTTGGTCTTCAAAAACACGTATGCGCCGTTTCATGGCCAGCTCTACACGATGGACCAGCCCGATTCTGTCGTGTTGCCGCGTCTCAATGCGCTCCTCTTGGCCCACGGCAGCCACGCCGACTTTGTTGACCACCTCAAGGCCCGCCTCGGCTTTCTCTCGCTCTGGCTGACCATCCAACCGAGTCTCCATTGGAGCTTTGGCCAACTCGAGCTCATGTGGACGACGCTGAACGCGAAAGCGACACTCACGTCGGAGCGCACGATGTTTTTCAAGTGGCTCACGACCAACGCGCTGCACCTGCACCCGTCGAACGTTGCGTTTGTGTTTGAGCAGCTCATGGGCGCCAACGCGTTCCTCCACAGCGCGGCGCTCGGGCCGCTGAGTCTGCAGTGCTTTCTCTGTTTCTTCCGATTGGTCAACCACCACCGGACGCTGCTCACGCTCGACACGGTCACGACCGTCAACAGCCAAAACCTCTTTACGATCCACAAACTGCCGCTCGTGGGCATGACGACGCTGTGGACGATCTTGTTGCACGGAACCCACCCGGTCGTGTTTAGCCAGACCATGAAATTCCTCGTCCTCCTCCCATTCAAACTCGAGCCGACGCTCGAACTCGACTTTCTCCGCGACGGGCTGCACTACCTGGGCACGCTCACGGACCCCGCGCCCCTCCGTCGCTGCCTCGTCGTGCTCTCGAGCATCATTGGCACGGACGAAGGTTCGGCCACGGCGTTGGCCACGGGCCAGTGGGTGCCCCATGGCAAGGCCTCACGCGGCGCACCGCTCCAGCTCACGGTCAACAACACGATCAAGATGACATCGACCAGTGGTCAAAAGCTGGCGCTGCAAGTGTATGCCAACGACACGGTGCTGGAGATGCAAGTCGCGGTCGCGCGACGCATCGACGCGCAGCCACTCTCGACGAAAGGTCTTCGTTTCTTCCGCATGGGCACCGAAATCCACGAGATGAGTCGATGCCTGACACTGGCCGAGGCCGGGTTCAAGGACGGTGACACGGTCCTCGTGGTCTACCGGCCCAACGTCCCGCTCGTACCGCTGGCGGCGCGCCCACCAGTCGTGTTTGAGCCGCAGCTCGTGTCGGTGCTCATGCAACTCATCCGCGACCACGACACCCAAGAAGCTTGGGAGCTGCTCATGCGCCTGCCCACGCCGAGCAACATTGTGCAAGACATTCGGACACACGCCGATGCGTGGACGACACTCTTTTCCAAGCAAGGCTCGGTCACGCAGTTGCTCTACCGGTTGCAAGTCCTCGACAATTTGATTGGAACTGACACGGACATGTTGACGACATTTGTCACGACCGATGGTCCAGCGTGCATTGTTGAACTGCTCTTGGCCGATGGGGGAGACGTTGCTTCGGACGAGTCACCCTTTGTTGCGTACTTGCGCAAAGAGTGTACGATGGTCTGCCTTCGTCTTCTCGTTACGTTTCTGGCGCACTCGACGTCGTATCAAGACTGCCCTGTCCCCAAGATGGTCGACTTTGACCCCGAGCACCTCAACATTGACATGCATCTCGTGCTCGAATTGGTCTTGTCGCCGTACAAGGAGCTGCTTGCGACGAGTGCCGCCACGGTTCAACCCAACTCAACCATCCAAGCGCACGTGGAAACGCTTATCCATTCGATCAATTACCCCGCCCTCCACGCTGCGTGCTGTCGTCTTCTCGTCGAAGCGTTGCACGAACGCGCGATCTCGACGGTCGAATACGGCCTTCGGGTCTACCTCGTCTGCTCCCAGTACTCGGCGCTCTTTCAAACCCTCCCGCCTGCGATTTTGAGCGCCATCACGGCCTCCCATCGCCAGATCCGTCACTTGGTCAGCCATGCCATGCTCGTCCTCTGTCTTGATGCGTCGTACGACCTCGTGCCTGTGCGCTGCGGCGCTCTCGCCCACCAACTGCTTGCGTTGGAGGTAGTGCAGCCCCCGTTGCACTATTACACGCTCCTCGGTCTCTTTCTCTTGACGGCCAAGAGCCATCCGTCGCCGCAGACGATTTTGGACGCCCAATTGCGCCAGCTCCAGGCGTTTCAACCACCTCCGGGCACGTTTCTCGCCGATTCGTCGTCGCATTTGTTTGGCGAGCAGTACCAACCGCTGCTTGGGATATTATTTGTCATCCGGTGCTTGCTCGCGGGCTTTCCTGCGCTCCAAACGTTCCAGCCCACGCTCTTGATGGACGTGTGGCATGAGTGCCTCATGTCGTATCCGACCGACGACCACAACCCGACGACACCCGTCGCGAACGAACGACCATGGCTCCCCCGCTGCACGACAGCCACGAGTCGCCAAGGTGCGTTCCGGCTCCTTGTCGACCTGACCCAATACCCCGAGCCACACGTCGCTGACAATGGAAATCTCGCGTTTGTGATGCAGCAGGTCCCTCGCGTCGTGCAAAACCTCAAGCGGTTCCACGACGACTGGGAGTGGCAGTGGGATCCCCATCTTCAAATGAAGGCGAGCTACGTTGGTTTGCGCAATCTCGGGTGCACGTGCTACATGAACTCGACGCTCCAGCAACTCTTTATGGTGCCGCAGATCCGCGCGGCGGTCTTGGCCATGGACGTGGGCGACAGCGACCCGAGTGTCTTTCGACAGACCCAGCGGCTCTTTGCCTACCTCCAAGAGAGCCAACTCAAGAGCATGGACCCACAACAACTCATTGCATGCCTCTCGGACGAGTCGGGCGCGCCGCTCAACGTGATGATCCAGCAGGACGCCGAGGAGTTTTTGACCAAGTTTGCCGACGGCCTGTCGGAGTTTTTGAAAAAGGCACACACTCCGACGACGCTGTTTGACGGGACAGTGTGCACGCAGCTCGTGTGCCAAGGCGGATGCAACACGATTCGCGAGACGGCCGCGACGTCGTTTGTGTGCATGACGGTCGAAGTCAAGGGCCATGACTCGCTCGGCCAGTCGCTCAAGGTCTGGTCCGAGGGCGAAATGCTCAGCGGTGTCAACTGCGACGCGTGCGGGTCCAAGCAAGACACGATGAAACGCGACTGCATGGATGCGCTCCCCACGACGCTACTCCTGCATCTCAAACGCTTTGAACTCAACTTTGACACTTTTATGCGCGAAAAGGTCAACGACGAGTTTAGCTTCCCGCTCACGCTCGATATGTTTCCATACACTAAGGCCGGCGTCCAAGGCGGCGAGCGCGGCGAAGCCATCTACCATTTGGTCGGCTGCGTCGTGCACATGGGCAGCACAGAATCGGGCCACTATTACTCGCTGATTCAGGACCGCGCGTCGGGCCATTGGATGGAATTCAATGACGAACACGTGAGTCCATTTGACGTGCGGCAACTTGAAGCCGAGTGTTTTGGCGGCGTCCAGTCTGACTCGGGGCTCCCCAACACCAAGAGCGCGTACCTCTTGGTCTACGAGCGAAAACCGGCCGCCGCGATCGACGCCGCCGCTTCGCTTGTGCCCCGCGCCATTGCCCACGACATTGACCTCGAAAACCACGCGTTTGTGCAAGCGTGCTACGCGCACGAGCAGGAATTTTTGACGTTTGTGTGCACGCTGCTCGACCAACTGCCCGTGACCAAGGCACTGCACGTGGACCTGCCCCAGTGGCCCTTCCTCGTGGCCGCGGTCCAATGCATCCCGATCTACGCGCGTGCATTTACGACGGCGCCGCTGCCGCTGCTCTCGCTGCTCATCAAACACGTCGAGTGCCCGACGTTTGCGGCGTTTGTGTTGGGTCAGCACGTGCAAGACGTGGCGCGTACGATGGATGCGCTGCTGCACTGCACCAAGGCGGCCGTGCGCGCTGAGTTTGGCGCGTTTCTGTTGCACTTGAGTGGCCTCGTGGTCGACGCCGACCGCGCGCGGCTCGACGCTGACGCGCAACTCGTCGACACGTCGTCCGCGTCGTCATCATCGTCGCAGTCGTTGATTGGTCGCCTCGTCGACGTGCTGCTCATGTTTGCCATGATGGACGACGTCGTGACGCACTGGCGTCACATGCACGAGCTGATGCTCTACCTCGACGGCCTGGCCAAACTCGACCCAACCGTCCAACAACTGCTTCGTGCGCGCAAGTGCGGCATGTATCTCCTGGACCTCTTTTTGGGCGACTTGAGCCCCCTCATGGGCAAGCAGTACATGGCGTACTCGCGCAAACGGCTACCCAAGACCCCGCCCAGCGCGCTTGTCTTGCCCCTCCAAACCGTCACCCGCCTCTACGCCGACCAACCGCACGCGACCGTCGACCCCGACACGCGGTCCTGTCTCCTCCTCCGCACGCTCTACGTGAAAATGTTTGCCCATCTCGACCACGCCAAGGCGCTCGGGCCGCTCCTCGTCCAGTGGAGCTGGGAATGGGAAGCGTACACGATGTCGGTCGTGAGTGTCGTTGGCGAAGTCGTCGCGACGCTCAACACGTTTAGCACGACGGTTGCTGGGCTCGTCTACGTCTTGGACTCGTTTTTGGGCCTTCGTGACTCGTTGCACGAGACGCGCATTGCCAGCTGGTTTGACGCAATGTGGAAGAGTGTCGAGCCCCTCAAGAGTGCCCAAGCCCAAGGCCAGGTAGGAGGCATCATCTTCTTTGCTTGACGAAAATTGTGTCTAGTGTGTCGGCGTGTTGCTCTTGTTGGGTACTCGACACCCTGTCGTCCACGAATGCATGCTCGCCAACATTGAAACGTGGGGACCGTATGCTGGCTCGGTGATTGGCATCATGGCCAAACAGCCCTGGACCCTCCATGTCGATTTGGCCGACAAGTCCGAGGTCGAATGGACCCACACACGCAGTCTAGAGCGCATGACAGAGTTGTTGCTCGAAAGTGGCCGCAGCCTCGAATGGTTAGAGGTAGGTTGTTGGCAGCCAACTGTGGATGTGAGTGGCGTTGTAGGTGCACGACGATGGGACTGAAACCTTTGAAGATGCCGACTCGACGGCGTATCTGTGGGACGCGACCATTGATTAAGATGTAAAGCAGTAGATTCCTTGTCCTGTACCGTATATCTAGAATGGGTGGCTGGGACGACGGGGGTGTCGAGAAGTGGCGAAGTTGCGTCTACTGTACCCGCCAAGATTCGTTATTGACTCGACTTCAACATAAAGTGTTGGAGGTTCTCCCCACCAATTTCCTCCGGATACAGATGGATGGTTGACATCCATCACTCATGCTGCATTCGGATTGGTCGGATGAGTGACTGAAACCTCTTTCTTTTAATCTATGATGCCCCGGCAGCATTATTTTCCACGACAGGCGGCGTTCTCTTGGTTTCAGTATGCTCGAGTGCCACTGTGGCAAAAAAATTCCCCCACCGGCTGGTGCGCATGACGATGTCTGTGTCGCAGGCGCGGAGCGCCGTCCGCTTTATCACAATTGCTTTTTCAATGTCGTCCACCATCGAGTACGACGAGACGCCTGCGATCATCGAGTACATTTGGTGCGGTGAGAGCGTTGGCCTGGAGCTGGCGCGTCCCGCGTCGGCGTCAACCCCGATCGTCTACGCCTGGGCAAGCGGCCCCATCGGGATTACATTCGCGACCGACTACTTCTCCAAGCAAGTGATCGCCAAGCGCATTCCCAAGCCCATTGCGTCGCTCTCGGCGGGCTGCATCCTTCACTCAGTCAATGGCACGCCTGTCAAGATGGACAACTACAACGAGATGATGGTCGTCTTGCAATCGGGCCAAGCTGCAGGTGTGACCCAAACGCTCGAGTTCCTCCCGCGGCCGTCACCCGTGTCCGTCAAGAGCATCCCACCTGGTGGCGTTCTCGAACAAGCTGGCGTCTCAACCGACTACGAGCTCGTTTCGATCAATAACATCAACGTCGTCTACTTGACGATGGACCAGATTGGACGCATGTTGGTCGAGTCGAGCAAACCATGCCATTTGATTTTTGGCTTGCTCAAGGAAGACGTAGTGGCCCAGTTGGCTGCCATGGCAATCTCGGAAAACGACATAGTGCGTGTGTAGACCGATCGACTGATGACGCTGTAGAGTAGTAAGGTATATTTAATTGTGGCTGAACCAATGCGACCACGTCAAAGGACCATTCTGTGTTGGTCGCAGCGCGACGGCCAACGAAAATCACCGGACGTGTGTTTATTCGGTGTGGTGTCGCGGCTTGACATTGTCAGTGCCACTCGAACCAACCCCATGGACACATCTAGCTGATTCATCAACAACGACGACGCATTTGCCATCCACACAGGAATTGTACGCCATGTGCACGAGCAAACACTTCAAGACATGGCTTTTATGGCCACAAGGGTGCCACTTGAACATAAATCGACATGAGGGGCCCACCGAATGAGGAGTGCTGAATCATGGCTGGATGTGGTCAGACATTTTGGTGGTCACACACGAGAATATTTGTGCACCGTGTCAAAGGCACCTCGGAGCAGTACATACTTCAGCCCTGATTCGAAATATCTTTAACTGTTCTTTTGTATATTCCTGGAGCAGCTTTGCAGCTGCATTCATTGATGGGGCGTTCATCAAGGGTGTCCTTTGCTTGTGGCGTGTCAAATATTAATCCAAATGTGTCCAATCAAAGCGTTTCTCATGTAAAATCTCCAAGGACACTAATGGGTCGACCTTTATCGCGTTGTGACACCACACACGTCACTGGAACCTACGATAAGGCCACGTTTGCAACAAGTAAAGTACTCAAGGTAGAGCCAACTCTGTGCTTCTGCACCGCCGTGTCCCGAACAAGAGTCATCGCGCAGTCTTGAGGCACCCGGGCACTAGAGAGCGTGTTCCACTGCAGTGGACCCAGCACAGTCCCCGTGCCTTGTTGCGCTTCACACAATCGGCAACGATGAATCTTGACACGTGAGTCGAACGGCGTTGGTAGCAGAACGAGCTATTATGGAGCCTTCGCATAACTTGGTTGTCGGTATGGTGAGTTGAGGTGCTTGCACGGGTTTACCGCGTGCCATATTACGCGATTGTTGGGATGAGAATGCAAGCCAGTGATCATTTCTTCGCAGCAGGCGTCGTCATATGGTGCCGGAGACTTCGAATTTGGACAGCGAAAGTTTGTTTTGTCTCCTAGTGGAGAATGTAAACCACGACTCTCGCACATGCGTGGCCATTGGAGAGCTTTTACGCGGTCGTCGATGCCATTGGTCGTTGCTACTACATAATATTTCAATGTAAAACTCCTGGAGCAAAGGCACTAGGGAGGACTGGAATTCTCGTCGACGCACCAATGTTGCAAGTTGCCCTTGCACACGCTTGCTATGATATGACCAGGTCGGAACGGCACGTGACGCTGTAGTTGCCCGCGAATGTTACATCCGTTCAATCAACCTTTCAACTTGTATGCGCTAGGAGGTCTGAGCCTCTATTATATATTGCCCAGCAGAAGCCACAACACTGCCTGGGTGATGATTCCGTATCAAAGAAATGGTTTTGTCGTGAGGGGCAGTTAAGTCGGCCTGTGTGAGAGATTACGATTGTCGGTCCCTAAAATTTCATCGAATGATCTGCTTTGATGGTGCTGGAGGGCGGGTATCTTGGAAGGTACGGGCGGCGACATAGCTTGTGCACCTCGTGCTTGCTCTTTCGTACTCAATCGTTCGTGCTTGAAAATTTACAAACCAGATGGGAAATACATTGTATGTCCTTGTCGCATGGCCCTTTGAAGGGGACTCCCTGACAGTGGTACGTCGGACCGTTTCAGCTGCGATTTGGAAGGCCACTGGACCTTCGAATGCCCGAACAAAGCTGTGTACGTTCGACGGCCCAGCCGCTCCAAGCAGCTCGCCAACCCCAAGCTTCGCCAAGCGTTCAACACGGACAAGCCGCCCGAGCGAAGTGTCCTCCGCGCTTTCGCAACACCACCATCGGATTTGTCAAAAGTGAAACGGTCAATGGTTTACACCATTGACCGTTTCACTTTTGTTGCGAAAGCGGAGCAACAGGGTGGGGATAGACCGATGCAACGCGTTCCAAGGACCCAAGGATGCTCAAGTTCGGGCAGGAACAACACCTCAAGAGGTTTTGATAGGATGGAAACAATCGCGCAGACCAAGTGGGTACGGTGGATTGCAAGGCACCTTGTTCGGGCTGCTGTACCGGAACCAAATCGTGGCACGTTAGAGCTGCGATGGCCACAAAAAGCAGCCACACGAATGTACGACTGCTTGCGTCCGGCGTGTACTGGATACGATACGAGAATTATATCTTTCCGACCTACTGATCCAAATTCCTTTGCAAAAGAGTTTCAAAACCCGACGTTTCACCTTGCGAAATCGAAGATTACTTGAAATAAATGAGACGTCAGTTCGCCTGCGTCACAAACCACGAGCGGGTTTCGCTGTGTTCATAATTGAATTCATCGTCAAGACATGTCGACTGCAACTGCGACGACGAACCCAACAACGACGAAACTATTTCTGGCTTTCATTTTAGACCCCAACAAGCTTGCGTTGGCGCATATTCTATCCTCTCCTGCGAGACCTCGACACCTGGTGGCAAAGACCCCACCCGTCCATCCAGGTTTAGCTGGCAACACCGTATAATTATAGCGATGATGGATATCGTTTGACCCACACGGTATGGATAGGTCGCGCCCAGCGGTGCACGATTCCCGCTTGCTCGAATCGCGTCAAGGCGAGGGGACTTTGCTGGGGCCATGGTGGAGGCATGCGCTGCCAAGTGCCCGATTGCCCCAAGACCACCCATCGTTATGGCACTTGCTTGGCCCACGGAGGAGGTATCAAGTCAGTCGAGTAATCTGTCGAGTCATGATATATATCCTAGGCAAGCGATGTCTTGAGCATGGGTGCCGACGGCCTGCGTACGAGCGGAATGGGAATTTTTGCGACAAGCACCGTGATCGCACGAATGCATGACTGTTACTGGCGACAAAATACAAATCTGATACGACGTTGGGCAGGTCAAACTCGATTGAGTTCATACCTTCGATGCCAGCGACAAGGCTAGGAAAGGAGCGGGGTCTCGGGGAGCAACATTTCGGCAGACGACTCTGGAGGAGCAACGAATTGGCGCCGTTTCAGTAAAAACTTCAGACGAGTGGCTAGGTTGTGTCCCATGCCGTTTCTGGGGCATCGAAACCGATGGGACAGTTTCTCGTGTGGAACAACAATCATAATTCGATTGCAACGAGTCGCACAAACTCGCTCTCCCGAGCAAGACGAGCTAATACCATCACAGGTATTGGTATCAGCTCATCTTGAATGTGATACCTGCTCCGCTGGGTGATAGAGGCCTTGTCACTCCTTGTGATCCCCACTGCATATATAAGCACTATAGTTTATAGTTTGGAAGCATTGTTACACACGTTGTTTGAACTTCGCCTCAACTCGAAATCTCCACGTTCTCGACAACGACTAGAAGCAAAGTGCACTGACTCGAGCAAGTCTTCACAGTAAGTTGATTCAAGTTGAGTTGCAATCAGTGCAGTGATGGCCGCGAAATCATATGTTGCCAAATGTGATAGAGCCCCAAGTGAATCTTGAGTTCTGGGTGTTGAGACAGAGTATAGTGATTCTCAAAGCAAGAGTTGCCTGTTGCGTTGGGGATGCCATTCGCCCGCGATCGAACACAATGCCAGTGCCTCGTTCAATGGCTGGCGTCGCCTGCTTGACGCGTGAATCTGGCAACAGGTTGATTCGTGCAATCGTCATCCTCGAGATTGTTTGCTCGTTTCGACTGGAGTGGATAACGGGGCGATTTCTCGATCGAAAATTCAACGAAATCGAGCCGTGGCGTTGGGGTCCATCACGGTGTTCTTGGTTCATTTGTGACTGTCTATACCCTAGACAAATCTACTTTCAATTGTCGGAGCGGCGGGGTGTCGAGTGTAACCTGGCGTGCGTGTGTTACTTTATCATAAATATCCAGCTAAAGTTGATTTTCGCGTGACGCGATCCCAAGTGAGAAAAAATTCTCTGCGATATTTAATGTGCTGTGGCAACCACTGCATGCACGAAAGTATGTTGACTCGTTTTCATCCAATCCCCCACAACCGCCGGCGTATATCCACGGCGCGATTGAACGTGCCTTGTTACATGGGCAAGTTGCGACGCGACTTCTGGGCATTGTTTACGGAAATCTCGTGTCAAGGGCGAGTCTGATGCATGAATACTGCCCGTATGTAGCCAGATAGTTGGCACAAGGGCAGCGTCAGAGTATCCACATCACGAATTTACTCTTCCATCACGCACTTGCAAGGGTTGAGCGCCATTTGTGCCCGATCAAGAGTAACTGATATGATTGCGATTCTAACTACATGGATTGATTAGGCTTGGGCTCCACATTAAGAGGGCCAAGGTGGCGCGACACGCTCACCTGCGACGCCTTTAGTCCTCCACAGAGTCAAACAACCCAACCCAAGAGGTACATATCTTTTCTTTGTCGGTGTGGCACGGTCAAGTAACGCCCTTTTCTCGTTGTCCCGCACGGTAACGTTAGTGAATTTTTCGACACGAGACATCCAATGGCAAGCACCCGTTCGTAAACACGTGCCAATGGCGGCAAATCGCAACGGCCGTCTGGTCTTTCATTCGTCCGTTCTTCTTAGCGATGTTCGATATAAACAAATTTACCCAGCCAAGGACAATGCCACAACTTACTGCCTCGCCCCCCTCGACCAAACTAACTATGGCTTACCTGCTCGCCCCCCAGAAGCTCTCGTTGGCGCATATTTTATGCCCCACAAGTTTATCCAAGCCGCCGCACCATGTGCATTCAATGCAGCATTTCCCCAACAACCAAGTCCCCTGGCAACAACACCGTTCGATACAAAGCTAGAGATGGCCTCTGGCTAACTGGCTACATAGGTCGCTCGCGCAATTGCACGGTCGCTGGCTGCTCGAATCGTGTCAAGGCATGGGGGCTTTGCTGGAGCCACGGCGGGGGTAAGCGTTGCCGTGAGTCCGAGTGTCCCAAGACGGCGCTGCGCTATGGTTACTGCTGGGCCCACGGAGGAGGTGAGTATGATGGAGTCGACTTTGGCAATACTATGGATGGGATATTTTAGGCAAACGATGTCTCGAGCAAGGATGCCAACGACCCGCGTACGAGAGGAATGGCAATTACTGCGACAAACACCACTGCCTTGTGCAGTTGCAAATCTAGACCTTTGGAGCTATATTGTGCCCTCGATTAAATTAATATATGTACATTGACAACTGCCCTGCACACCATATATGCGCTCCTCGACATTCCCCAGGTGCAAATATTCGACAGCATTGACTCGGCTTGGACATTCGTCAGCATTGACTCGGCTTGGACGGTGATTGTACTCGAAATGCTTGGACGGTGATTGTACTCGAAATACAGGCGTTGTCACGGAGAGAATGTTTAGGTATGATGGAGAGAACGAAGAACAATCTTGGCATCCTAAGTGCCCCTTGTATGCCCATGTGACATCTCACACACTGCAAAACATAACACTGCATTTTGGTATCATCCAAGGCAATCTCGATCGAGCTTTCATGTCATGTTGAAGCGGAAAAAATTAGATCGATTTTTTCTTCGTCGTGGGCTCGACCCACATGTCGTGTGAAATACTTCGTGGTCGTACTCCAGCACAGCTCTCCAGCACAACGACATCTAATTTTATAGTGCCCGATGCAAATACGTGGAATTTATTGGCCAACATGTTGGCCGTGGCAGAAAATGTCGAAATTGGAGGAATTCCCCGAACAAACCTTCATTCTCACACCCTCGCTGACGAAAAAACAACCTTGCTCCAGTTAAAGTACTTGATCGCACATGACTATCCCCATACTGCACTGGGGGGTCCCGTTATGTTTGGGCTAGCCAGAGAGTGTTTTGAAGCATCTGTCAATGTGGACTTATGGCTCGAAGTGCTCTGTTTATATTGGCTTTGTATGTTACCTGGAGCATTTCAGAACAAGGGTGGTTTTTTCGCCAGCGAAGGTGTTTGGTACCCTTGTTCGGGGAATTCCTCGTCGAAATTGCTTCCACAAAGCGCGTAACCAAACGGCACGGCGTTGCTCGTGGTGGTTGTCCCACAAGGGAGGTCCCACGCCAACTGCAACTCGGGCTGACGAGTTACCCGTGCAAATGTCCCTTGATTATATTCAACCAATGAAAGCACACGACGATGGCAAATCAGCGCACGGGGTCGTCGAGTGAGTTGCTATCGAGCACATGGGTGTCTTTTCACTGCCAACAAAATGAAGCTTCAGCCTCGACTGTGCAATGAGTTGCAACCCCATGGACCTCCTACATGGGTCTTGCCTCTGTGGATTCATAAAAGTCAAAAGAAATGTTGCCAGGAGAGAAGAAAGTTGCGTCGCGCAATTCACAAAGTGCTCGAGAGGGTGTAGGAGAACAGTGACAGTGATGCGACGAAGATATGCTCATACCGCTGTGAGCTCATTCGCAGTGTGTCTTCATGCCTTCTTCCAGCTAGACATATTATTTGGCTAGGTCAGCAAGCAGTTGGAACGCAGGCGATAGTATCGCTCCTTTGCAGGCCTTCACTGATGACAAAAGGTTTGAGTTGCTCGACATTCCGTCCCGCTTCAACAACGACGTTATTCGTTGAGGCACGACAGTGGGCGTTTCAACGTGGCGTCATCACGTCCAGCAACGCAAGCAGCGCCCTTCGTTTAAGTTTCTTACTTGATTTCCTTTTGTGGCCGTCGAGGCAAATGCAACCAACGACGCCACAAGGGGTCTGACGTGAGGCGGCTTTGGCAGGCTGCAAATTCTTCGTGCTTGGGTAGAATCACATGCTTGACGCTCGACTGAAGCCAAGAGGCAGTTAGTGCAACCTGCCCATTGGGCAAATCTGTTGTCTGGTGGTGGAGTGTTGTTCACAGCGTCGGCATATTCAATTTCGGTGCCCGCCGTTGGCATCATCACGATGGCTTCAGGTCAGGGCGACACAAGAGGTGTGTGTTATTTTCGGCATGACGGCAAACCAATTCATGGAACTTTTGAATTTCGACACCTGCTTTGAACCGGTCACAACCATCTCCCAGCAAACTTGCTGCAGAGTGGATATATTTTTGTTTTTGGTTTGGGCGGCGATCCAATTGTCTTCATTAGTCAAAACCATTGCGACGGGTTCGACGAAGTAAAACCTGGGGGTCCCAGACTGGCGACGAGGATGTTTAGGCGATGTATGGATGCCTCGATGAATTTTCGCTGGCGATTGCCTCCAAGGTAAGAAGAAACCATTGACTTTACGATGGCTGTCGCGGATGAAAAGGACGACTCACTTCGACTCACAATGTTGTGCTCTGGAAGCGATCCTGGCAGGTTTCATCGAACCTTCGTGCTTTGACTGATGCATGGCATCCATTGTTGGGCAATCAAGTCGACAGCGACGGTTGTCGCTGCATGCGTTGTCGTAAGTCGACAGAGTTGTCTTGCAGAAAACGAAACCATTCGGATTCTCGACACTCTTCTTCCACAGTTATATTCCGCGGTTGACGCGCTT
Organism: Aphanomyces stellatus; assembly: GCA_009835185.1. Classification (NCBI taxonomy): domain Eukaryota; phylum Oomycota; class Saprolegniomycetes; order Saprolegniales; family Verrucalvaceae; genus Aphanomyces; species Aphanomyces stellatus. The sequence goes on along the minus strand of VJMH01005898.1, from coordinate 6,792 downwards.
TGCCAACAATGGCCATGCGCTCCGGTTTAATTACATTATGATTCGATATGGCGAAATCATAAGGCGAGCGAAATCATTGCATTTCGACAGCGCCTCTATGCATCACAAATAGGATTCTCCAATTGTGCCACGTCCGTCGCTCAAAGGTATGCAGCATGGGCATACACTCTGGGATACTTTTGAGGTCGTATCTTTGTACATCGAAATTCGTCGATCGAACAACTTGGTCATTGTGTGATCGTTAAATGGGCGGTCCAATCGAAGCGCTCGAAAGTTAAAACCAGTCGAAGCCTTGTATCGAATAACCGAGTGACTGCCTCGAGTGCCTTCCCATCAAGCAGTCAACCAAAAACGCAGTCACCTCATTTTTCTAAGAGTTTGCCAAGAGAATGACACCGCATGCGACGGAACAAAAGCTAGCGACATTTTCGATTGCCAACATGTTGAACCCTCTCAAGTCCACGTGCAACGTACACGCGTGCGACCGTGCCGTCAAACGAAATGGCGTGTGCTGGAAGCACGGTACATTTACGGTCGTGTCAAAGCTCATTTGGATGTAGGTGGTGCGCGAGGTTGCACCGCACTAGGCTGTTCAAATCGCGCCAAAGCTCGGGGACTCTGCTGGACCCACGGCGGAGGCAAGCGCTGTCAAGCCCCCGAGTGTGTCAAGACGGCATTACGCTTTGGGCATTGCTGGGCCCATGGAGGCGGTACGCCACAATTGGCATTTGGGAATGACCACATACCCCCTCTAGGCAAGCGATGTCTCATGGATGGATGCCATCGACCAGCGTACGAGCGCAATGGCAATTGTTGCGATGCCCACAAACATCTCTTGTGCAAGTGAAAGCTATAGTTAATCCAAATGTGTGTACAGTACAAGTCACAGACAAGATTGAGTTTGGAGCATCCTGACGACCTCAATCGCGGTCGGTCGCACGGATGGATCAAACGACAGACACTGACGACCCAACGCAACAAACCAGTCGGGGCAGTCGAGCGAGAACCCAGGGAGGATGGATCCAGACATGACGTTGGCCATGATGGAGGCATCAGTGAACGGCTTTCCCGCAGCCGTGCGAAGGTCCGAGTAGGGCACAATCTCCGTGTCGAGCTCGCTCAGGATCACGCCCAAGCTAAAGAGGTCGGCCGGCACTGCATAGTGGCCATCCGCGAGCACTTCCGGCGCGATCCACCGATACGTGCCAACGCCTGCGGTCATGGTTGCGTGGTCAAACACACGCGCGGAGCCAAAGTCCGTCAGCTTGGCGCGAGCCATCGAATCTAGGAGGACGTTTCGGGACTTGAGATCGCGGTGGATCACAGGCGGGGTCAAGCCATGGAGGTACACGAGGGCATGGGCAATGTGAAGAGCACAGGCGAGTTTCTGCGCCCATGAGAAGCTCTGGTCGACGCGGGTCGCATCCAAAACGTTGCGAAGGTCGCTACCGTCCATGAATTCAGTCACGAGGAGCAAATCCAGCGGCGGGCCGAGGGTCCACGCAACACCAACGAATGCCACCACAAACGGCGAATCGAGCCTACACAAGTATCACAATTTGATAGAGCAAGGGACGAGGGTATGTAGCACACTATACGTACTGGGCAACGAGGCTGATTTCGGCTACAAAGGCTTGGACGTCGGCGGCAATGTGGAGTTTATGTGGCAAGAGCTTCTTCACGGCGACGCGGGTGTTCAAGTGGTCCCCAAGCCACACTTGACCATGCGCCCCTTGGGCAATGAGTTGCACGAGGTGGATTGAGGCCATTGCGACTCGATGTGGCTCCAACCCGTGCAACTCAAAAGCAAGGAACGAATGATCGACCGAAAGCACCGACGACGACGACAGGGCAAAGGCTGTTGTGGGTTTGCCCGGGCGCAGCGCCCGCGCCGTATCGATGGCCACGTGATCGGTATCGTCGCTCGAGGACCGAGGCTGACGACTTTGCCGACGGAGAACGAGGGCGACGACAAGCGCAACGACGACGACGCTTGCAACGATGGCTACAATCAACACTACAGTCGACGAGTCTGTGGTTGTAGACGCAATTGCGGAAGGTGACGGCGGTGACGACGAAGGACGCGGGGGGCGAGGATTCGCGTTGTTTTGCTGCATGCCGTTTTGCAAGTCGGGGGGCGGCGGGATATCGTGGCAAAGCGTCGAGATGGATGATATCGGAAGGTGGGCGGATGTGAACGTGTCCGTGAGCATGCAACCTCCCAATGATGCACCCAGCATGGTGTGAATGTTCTCCACGAACCCGCGGCATGGCGGCTGGGTGCAGTCGATGACCTTGATCAGCGCGACTTGGATGTGGGCATCTGCGATGGTTTTCGAGAACGAGCACGACGAGTACGCGGATGATGTGTTCATCTTGTCGGAGAGGCTGTGGAAGAATCGATCGCATGCCTCGTCGGCCATAGCGGCGTTGCAGAGACAAAAGCTCGTTACACTTGACGTTACAAATGTTCGAACGAACATTTTCATTAGCATGACGTGGCGAGCGCACAGGGCAGGTCTAGAAGCCACGGCGATCACTCAGAGGCACGTGGCAAGAACGTTTCCTGCTAATGTCTCCACATGGCGAGATGACCACCGTTTTCGATGACGCATGATGGATTGGACGAATCCATCCCAGGACGACATTGGAATCGACCAGCCGCCTTGTGTGCAACGTCCGACATTGCTGCACTCACAATCATAGCTCTTAAGTATTTCAGTGGCACTTATCGGGTTGAAAATGAATGTCAAAATCCCAACTCGGCACTTTCGGTGAAGATTTTGACACTGAATATGATGCGACTGTTCATTGGTGGGAATCATATCGCTCGAGCCAATGTACTTGCTTTTGTTCGCCCCACTTCACCTCGGACGAGACAATTTCATTTTGATGCACATGCGCAGCGACCCAAACGAGACGACTATTCAGGCGGCTCAATTACATCAAATCGAGTTAACAGGAAAACGAAGCAACAAAGACGTTGCTAATTCACTCATACGTAATGAACGCAGGGGGATACCAAACGACCACTTCAATGCATGCTTTGAAAAATTGAAATAACAGACAAACACGACTTCTAGATAAACCCGCCTTCTTGCAGCTGCGACCGAATTGTAAACGAAATCTTCATCGCCGTCGGTCGGTCTTCCGGTTTGAGCGACAGACATTGCTGCCCCAGCGATACAAACCACTCGGGGCAATTGGCTGTAAAAGACGGCAGCATTTGCCCAGACATGACCTTAGCCATGATCGCCGTGTCCGTGTATGGATTCCCCGCGGCGTTGCGCAGGTCCGAGTACGGCAAGATCTCCGTGTCGAGCTCGCTCAAGATCACGCCAAAGCTAAAGACATCGGCCGATTCCAAGTAGTGGCCGTCCAAGAGCACTTCCGGCGCGATCCAGCGGTACGTGCCGATGCCCGCGGTCATGGTCGCGTCGTCAAACTCGCGCGCGATGCCAAAGTCCGTCAGCTTGGCGCGGTACTGCGCGTCCATGAGCACGTTGCGGGACTTGAGGTCTCGGTGGAGGACCATCGGGTCCATCGAGTGGAGGAAGACCAGTCCTTCTGCGATGTGCAGCGCACACTCGAGCTTTTGGGACCACGAAAACGTCGTCTTCTTCGTCCGGCTCGCGTCCAAGACGTTGCGGAGGTCCCCGCCGTCCATGAATTCGGTCACGAGAAGCATGTCGGCCGGTCGCGTCCACGCCACGCCGAGGAACTTGACCACATACGGACAGTCGATCCTAAAATCAAAGTCAGTGGACTAAATCAAAAGGGAAATGGACGACAACGTACTTGGCCACGAGTTTGACTTCGGCAATGAATTTCTCCACATCCGATGGCGTCGCTCGGTTGGGCAGGAGTTTCTTGATGGCAACTTTGTCACCCATGAATTCCCCGACCCACACTTCGCCAAACGCGCCTTGGGCAACTGCTTTGACCATGCGTACTTGGTTAAAGGCGATGCGATTGAGTTCCAAATCGTTCAGATCCATCGCAGACGACTTTTGAGAATACAAAGCCGAGTTGGTGGTGCTTTGGTTGCTGCTATTGTTGGTCGATGACGTATAAGTTGACTTCTTCTCTTGGGTCCGTGTGTGGTTCATTGTTGAGGCAGTACCGACTGTGCGTGGTTCGTAGCGATCGTCGCCTGCGCGACCACCTTCCATGACGTATGGCGTGTTGGAATGGGCGGTGCTGGGCTGCGCGAATCGGCCGCGGACGGCAAAGATGACGAGACCGACCAAGACGAGACAGCCGACAACGATGCCGATGATGGCACCGGTGCTGATACCGCTACTGATGGTGATGTTGGTGTTGCCCAAGGACCCCAAGCCGCCACTGCCTGGCGCTGTGCCAGGCGAGGTGCCAGACGCGGTGCCAGGAAGGGAAGATTGGATACCCGCGCAAATGGACGAGAGGTCGGTTGGCGTCAACGTTTTCCCTGTCGACGAATCTGTGATCATACAAGTCCCTGAGCCCGACGTCGATATACCCCCATATGAGGAGATAACGTTGATCAAGTTTTGGCAGAGGTAGTTTGGGCAGTCGTTCTTCTTGACGGCCGCGACGTCGATCTGCTTGTTGCGAATGTCTTTTGCCAACGAGCAAAACGTGTATTGAGACCCAGCTGTCGTCAAGAACCAGCAAGGGTCGCTCATGTTGCCGCCAAACGGGGAGCTCATGATGGGGTGTCCTTGATGTGTTGTGTGCTCTTTCGAAGGCGACTGTCGCTCGGGCTGTGTGTGTTGCTCACTTCGATTGGCGAACAGCTTCTTCCAAGTGAATAGGTAGCGGGACACTATAGTGCGTATATTTATATTCCAGTCGGCAATAGTCTGTATAAAATACAGTGTGTATAAGCATACACTTTTCTATATTAGTATGCTACGTCATTGGACGAAACGACTCTATTTTTCTAACACACTACGAGGCAACACCAATTGTTTGATGGTGGGAAACTCTGTGGCTTTCATCGTCGTTGTTGGCATTTGCTTGATTGTCTTCTCAGTGTCGAAGAAGCGCATGGAGTCCATCATATCAATGCATCAAAGGGACCCTTCTGTGACCCTTGTGCGAATATAATGTTCAGATCAATTGGGATGCTGAAAGAATTCAAGTCCAGCTGTTTCATCCGACGATGATTTCAAGGCAGAGAACAACACGGAATATCTTGGTTTTGGGATACATTTCGCATAATTTTGAGAAATATTTCGATATTTCCGTTTTTCGCACGATGCAAAGCATGCGTTAAAGTGCAGACACATGCTACGTTAAAGTGCAGTTAGAGGCAAACTGGGCTTCAAGTCCTCATTTTTGAGCAGGTGCGAAACCATGACCGACGTATGCGCCGAGTTTACGAGCATTATCGGAGGTATGGGCATGGCAGGCTGTACATTCGGCAAGGACTTGGCCGCCAACCAGATTGACGTGGCCACGGTCAAGAAGAACGACTGCCCCTCCACCATGTGCACTCTGTCGAGCTACGGCACGGTCGTTTCAATGTTACCGCAATTGTTTGGCGGTGACCTGAGCACGTGCATGTTCACCGACACATCGACCAAGAAGAAAATCTCGGCCATCGACATTGCCAAGATCTGCGACGGCATAGTGGCTAGCCCCGTGGGCATTAGTAGTGGCGCCCTGACGCCCATGCCGTCATCCACAGGCGGTGGACTGGACCCATGCTTGGCAGTGACGAGTACGCTCTCTGTCTACTCGTTTTGCGCCATCTCGACCAACATCCGAACCAAACAAATCGACGTTGCAGCTGTCAAGAAATCTGACTGCAGCAACACGATTTGCAGCTCGGTGATCGCCGCGCTCTCCTTTACGGGCAGTTCGTCGCTTACAGGCACGTCGTGCATACTGCAAGACACGTCCACGGGCAAGGCTATTCCCGCGAGCGATCTCGCGTCCATCTGCGCGGGTGCCCAAGCCTCGGGCATTGGCAGCAGTAGCAACAATGGCTTTGGCACGACCACCGTCACCGTCGACAGTGGCGGCATCAGCACAGGCGCCATTGTTGGCATCGTCATTGGCTGTCTCGTCGTCGTTGGCCTTATCCTATTTGCCGTTCGAGGGCGATTTGCGACGCATAAGCCGCAACAGATAAACACGCCGTACGCGATGGAAGGCGGTGGCCCATATGAACCACCCGCCATAGCAACGGCATCGACAGGTGCTCAATCAAAAGCCAAGGCGAAAAAGCCAACACCGACAACATTCACCCACGATAGCGGCACGGACACCACCACCATGTCGTCCACTTCATCGCAAAAATCATCCGTGCGAATGGACATGACAGACTTGGAAGTCCACCGCGTTGCATTAAACCAAATACGCATGGTCAAAGTGGTTGCTCAGGGCGCGTTTGGCGAAGTGTGGGTCGGGGAATTCATGGGTGACAAAGTTGCCATCAAGAAACTCCTGCCCAACCGAGCGACGCCATCCGACGTGGCGAAATTCATCGCCGAAGTCAAACTCGTGGCCAAGTACGTTGTCGTCCATATCCCTTTTGATTTAGTCCACTGACTTTGATTTTAGGATCGACTGTCCGTATGTGGTCAAGTTCCTCGGCGTGGCGTGGACGCGACCGGCCGACATGCTTCTCGTGACCGAATTCATGGACGGCGGGGACCTCCGCAACGTCTTGGACGCGAGCCGGACGAAGAAGACGACGTTTTCGTGGTCCCAAAAGCTCGAGTGTGCGCTGCACATCGCAGAAGGACTGGTCTTCCTCCACTCGATGGACCCGATGGTCCTCCACCGAGACCTCAAGTCCCGCAA